>JANFCV010000180.1:717500-969614 GCA_024500475.1 Phthorimaea operculella | reverse complement strand
TAGTAATAATTTAATTTATTTTAGAACAATAATATAACTTAAAATGGAACGTAATAAATGGCCGTCTTACTTTTACCAACGCCTTTATTTCGCGCTACTAATCCCGCATATCTCTCATTTTGATATGTCAGTCAAAATAGGTGGACTCGACCGCTGCCTCATGAACTCGCCCGATACCACTAGTATGAATGTGTGAGTTAGCGTAAATACACTGTAAGTGTGAGCTCTCTACACTCACACAAAGCTGCAAAATGTTAAGTAGTGTGCGTGAAAATGCAGCACCTACTCCACAGATTATTATAATATTAGTAGCATTTTCGGCAACATTCCATTTGCATACGCTAAACAAAACGCAAAACAATGCAACAAAACGCAATTAAAAAGTAAAATGGCCATAGACAACCGCTCGCTACGTGCATGGGGGGTTTTGGCGCGTATAATCCGACCAATTTGTTGATACCTTGGTTTCAAACACTTATTTGGGAAATGAGATTCATTCAGGATTGAAAGTATTTTATTATGATTTAGGTTAGAAAACGCAAACTGTTGTTTGTTTACTTATTGTTGTCGTTGTTGTTTTATGTTGAAAAAAGTAGTAATTATAGATATTTTTAAATGTGTTTGACTAATAAAATAACGGTGCGATTCTTGTTAAAAACAAATTGACTGAAAACAACCTGATGAAGTGATGACTATGTTTACAAGTTTCAAAAAGTTGAGACACCCGTTTCTGTTACTTTTAATGTGTAAGTGTGATGTGATAATGATAGAGGCAGATTGTACAATTTGGATGGCAAAAGCGCTCAGAAAAGGTAACACGACTTGTATTCATTTAACTTCTTACGACAGATGCGGCTGGCTCGGGTTGTTGCATAGTTTGTTTACTTTGTTACAAGCACCGCACCGCACATTTTTGCCGTTCGTCTCAGTCGCAATTTGATGCGAGCCATAATAAAATCCAGTTTTTGCATCCGGTAAAACGTGCAGTGGAAAATGAAGCGGTGCGTATAACACCTAAGATCCACCTCAGTTCATATCTACTGCCTACCCAGACATGAAACCCTGTGCACGCCACTGATAAAGTGCAACTGTAACAAGAAAAAGCACATACTTTTATAAATATTTTTACAACCCCTACACTTAGGTAGTAGGTATCAAAGAAGTGATTGTAGATAATAATAATACCTTATATATGACATATCAAACATTTAAATCGATGCCTTAAAACTTGAGATATTTACAAAAACATAAAACGGTCGGCCGCCATCTTTGTGACGTCACAGATGTCAAACGCACCAATTTTTTCAACTAAGACAGGCATATCCGAGTTTTGTAGAGCACAAGAAATCTATCGATACCAGTCTTAGCCATTTATAAGAGGGTGGCACAGAATTCAAGAAGGAGACGACTTTTTAATATTTCGCCTACAGTCTATGACAAAAAAATGGGTTACTTGGGGTTCCGAATTTCTTTTCGCATATTTGTTGTAGTTCATTGAGAACGTTGTTCTTTATCACTAGCCGGTCTTCCATTTTCGCTATCGGTCACTTTACTATAGTGACCATGCGACTAGGACACATTTTTTGTACCAAGAAGACTACAACCAACACAATACAACCAATAAGACTTGACTTCAAACCCGCTTTCCCCACAGGTATATCTGCACGATCTCTGACAAGGAACTCCTAGAGAAGTGCCAAGAGTGCGTGCGCGTGATTCGCGCGGCTAAAGAAACCCAAGCGGCGCGAGCCAATCAGAACGCTACGATCCTCCTCGAGGAACTAGACGCGGAGCGGTGCCGTGAGGAGAGCCGCCGGCTGGCCGCCGCCCGCCGCCGAGAGAGGAAGAAGAAGAAGAAGATGGAGAAAAAGGTTAGTACGCAAGTAAGTAATCGATTTTTTTATTACACTCTTTTGGTCAGGTGAAGACTGGAGCGTGCAGCAGAGATATTTTGAATTTTAGACGGAGTAAGATCTGGAGGGTTGCAGAGTTACTTGGAAAACAGGCAAGGCAAGGTTAAAAACTTCTGAGTTTATTCTTTCTTCTAGCTTGTATGCCTTTTATACCATGATTTATAATGCCACTCTAGACAAATATTTTCTAGAGTAGACATCTGGGCTACAGCGACTCACTCCAAGCGTTACTAGTGAAGATACGAAATAAGTTGCAAAAACTATCCCAGCAGATGAAGCCCTACCACGCGTTAGTGGTCAAGATACACTTGCAAAATTCGTGGGCTTGGAGTGAACGGCTGTAGCCCAGATGGCAGAGGCGTCGCCAGTACAGATGGCGAAGGTTGCTGGTTCAAATCCAGCCTGCGGTTGGTCCCAAGAGCAACGCAGCGAAACTATGACAAATACTAACAGAACCGTCGCCCAATTATCTTTACCAACAGGAGGAGAGGCGAAAACTTGCGGAGGAGAACGAAAAGAACTCCGTATACAGTGAGAAGGGGCTCGGCGAGTGCAGTGAGGGGGGCGAGCCTGATGACGAGCCGCAAGCAAAAGAGGAAGGCGATTCCGGCATCGACGCCAACTCACAGGTAAGACACACTTTAGTTAGAGCATGGTATAATAAGATACTCCGCCTGGTATTCCATTCCGGGACTCGTGAACCACGTGACTAACACTTGCCTACGTCATCATGCTTGTGGGTTACCAGAATTACCCACTCTTATGATTTTTTTTGTAAATCATATAAGATACTGTTAACTAATAAATACAATTTCAGTGTTGTTGTAAAGTTCAAGTTAATACACACGTAAATCTAAATTATAAAATTATTAAGAAATAAATATTTTAACTCATTCTTCTGAGATTTAATTTACCCCATAACGTATTTTATTGCAATAAAGTGGCAATACTAGTGACGTAGGCAAGTATCACTCCGGGAATGTAAGACCATGTTTTATTAGACTATATGAGTACTGTTTATGTAAAGGAAATTTATGTTGTTTTAAATGTTGTCGAAAAGGTCACACCTTCCAATACTATCTGCCGAAGAAAACTCGTATTGTTTCAAATGTTACAAAGGTAATATTTTCGAATACTGTAAGCAGAAAGAAACTTCTGCCTTAAATTGTAATCAGAAAGGTGCTCGAATATGTATAACACATGCCAGTGCCCGATTTTTCAAAACAGCCTGTAGTGTCGTTGCATAGGCCACAGGAAACACATGTTCTTCAGGGGGGAAATGAGTTGCTGCGGGTAACACCGCTTACGGGCCGCTTGTATTTCCATAAATGTCATCTCACAGGTCTTACTTTAAAAATTATTTTAAATATATTTTTAATTTTCCTATACCCTTTTTATAAAATGTGTAATTTCTGTTTTAGGGCTCCTGCTCGTCGTCGGACGTGAAGGCGCCGCCTGCCCCCAGTTCGAAGTCGAAAAAGAAGAAGAAGGAAGACAAAGCCCCGCCACCAGTGGAACCCGCGCCCACGCCTAAACAACAGGACAAGGTATATCGCTTGTATTTACCTTAAAACTATCGACCCTGTTGAGTAACATGGGTCAAAGTAGACGGAAACACTTTTCTCTGTGTCTTTATTAATTAATGTCTAAATTAATTTGATCTAAAATATGTCAATAAGGCGCGTCCACACCAAGCGAGGCTACTCACTGCCTCGCGAGACAAACGACCTAAAAATTACTTGCCTCATCAATCAATTTGCCTATAATTTATTTAGGCGTCCGAATGGTGCCGAAATTGGCACGTCTGCGCACGAGCATATGCCACGCGATGCAGTGAGACAGCGAGCAGCCTCGGTTGGTGTGGATGCACCTAATCATCGGATTATAGATGGTCTAGAAATCTAACTAAGCTTGTTCTAGGTTAGTCAAGAAGTAGAAATTTGTGGGATTTTCTTTATGGCCTATAGTAGAAATTATGAATTTTCTGTATTTTTTTATTAAAATGACATTCAATTTAGATTTCATGGGCCGCATATTAATTCAACATTTCGGCAACATTATCGTTTTTCAATGCCAACATATTGAGAAATGAATTTACGCCCTTATATTCTGGGCTGAACTGCATACTATCAGTATAATCCCGCTTATAATAAGGCTATTATTTTATTTCATAAGTCTTGTATCATTAAACAAAACTTTACATGCATCCGTTTCAGACGAAACCCAAACTAGACCCATCAAAATCGGAAAAAGAGTCAAAACCTGACAAGAAACAGGAGAAGGAGAATGTGGCTCCCAGCTCCCCGCCCGCTACCCCCGCTAAGCCCGCGCCGCCGCCGCTGCGACAGAGCGAGAAGAAAGACAAGTGAGTGAAGGGGACAGATATATGCGGGACGAGAGGTTGCTGCTTGTTTGAGACTTTGATACAGCGCAACGAATCTATTGCACTGTTGACTTTTGTTGAATTCAAAAGTATGTCTGTCAAAATAGAATAGTACTGATTTCCGAATCTGTACAAAGGTTTCCAAACATTAGTGGACAATTAAATTGTATACATTGTGGTGTGCTTTTGATGGTAAAGGGTTATAAACTTTCCAAACTATGTACATTCAAGAATTTTTTGTACCTGCTGAATGGATTATTTTGTTTGTAATTAAATTGTCTCTACAATATTTCAAACAAGCAACATCTACCGTCACCATGCATCTTATAACTTCTGTAGATAGTTGTGTGGGTAACTTTATATTATAAACAGTATTATCGAATTGTAAAATTGAGTATACTAGTGCATGTTTTTGATCGAGTGATATAATGCAGTAATGCTTGATTTTTGACAATACAGTGGACTCTGTAAGCTTTATTTTGATCCTAATCTTCAAAAACTCTGTAAGAGAATGGGGTGAAGGTTTTTCAATAATAAGAAAACTGCGATCATCAAAATACCTGAATAGTCGTCGTAATGAATAAATGACTCGACATTTTTAAGTCACATTACGAGTTTACTACTGCGTGATATCAGCGATCTATACTCTTCTCACAATCGCTCGTAGAGGGCGCTAAAGGACTAAAACAATTTCTTCCAGAAAACCCGAAGAGGAAATACCTAAGAGCATAACAGTACAGAGCGTTAAATACGGCAATAGCTCTAGAAAGAGCCAAGTGTTTGAATCAACCAGACACATTATGGATAGAGAGGATGATATGCCAATACCCGAGAAAGTTAAAAAGATGCACGGCGGCCACCAGTAAGTTTACAAATACGAAGCAACATCATTTAGCATCATCATACCTAATGGGGACAACCATTCGTTTAGCATACAAGACATAAGCACTGTGCTTGATAGATAGCACGTTATGTTGTCATCTCACTCGTTGTCTGTTCATCAGAAATATTTTTATAAATAATTAAATTATTATTAGTTTCAAAAATTATGGTAGGCCCGTGTAAATACGATTTCATGCCGCGCTCATCATGTTTCTTTTATGGAATGTTTTGATATTTTATTTTATTTATGGGCTCTATTTTTTCAGTTGATGCATCATATCAAAGCTTAACTAAAAAAACTATCTTCGGAAATCATTCCATCTAGAAAGTAGTTTCTTAATTTCATTTAAAACATTGCACGTATTTCTTGCATGGTTTTCACTGTATACTCATGAACTTTGGTGATGGTTGAATGTTTGTTGGTGAATAACTTTTATTTTATTTACTCTCTAATGAGTGCCAATATGATGTCGAAAACGCTAATTTGCTCAAATAAGAATTAGTAAGCGAGCATATGACAATTTCTCATTGAAATGTTTGTCGTAAACATTTTGTTTCATTTGTAAGATATCCCAATAATCCCACAAAGATAAATTAGTGTAGTCCCGTTACTTTTGGCCACGATAAGGGCTGTCTTTTATTGAGTGTTACATTAGATGTAAAAGTTTTTAGTACAAATCTTTCATTTTCCGAACAGTTGACCTGTGTGGACTCATGATACGTTTACCTCATTTCTTATATAAATAATTTGGTCGACGTGACTAACATTTTCTTTCCAAAATCAGATGGGAGACCGAAGCGACGAAGACGTCGCCCAAAGGCGCGAACGCAATGGGCGCCACGCGGCGCGAAGAGGGATGGAAGGAGGTCGTACGCAAATCTAGCGTGCAGACGCTTAGTACCTTGGAACCTGGGTGAGTCGTCAGTCCAATATTTTCCTAATTAGGTGCGTCCACACTGCCCGAGGCTGCTCGCCGCCTCGCTGCCTCGCGCGGCATACGCTCGTTCGGCCCAATTTGGACGCGTAAATAAACTAGTAGGCAAACGTCTGTGGCGGGTTGATTTTGGCTCGGCTTGCACGCGTTCGCCCGAGCACGAGCATGTGTTGCCTCGGGTTAGCCACGTAATTTTTTTGTCGCTTGCCGCGCGAGGCAGCGAGCAGCCTCGTTTGGTGTGGACGCGCATAATCTCTGTATTGTTTTTGGAAATTCTAGTCTTAATTGTAACGTAATTAATCAACATTGGAAATAAAGCAACATAACAGTGACTTATGGTGCAGACCGTAGCAAAAAATGTGTATTCTATATTCCTCTGTAGATATATTTTTATTGGTGGTGATTTGAATTATTAATGTTATAAATGCCGAATGAAAGGGCATCTTTTACACCAATGTCTAACTCACCAACACTGTTTCAGCTGCAAGAAAGTATGCGTGGGGTCGCACGCGATCTCGCGAGTGATCGGCAGGGCTGGCAGCAACATCAACGCTATAAGAGCGGCAACCGGCGCGCACATTGAGGTTGACAAACAAGGGAAGGGACAGGGAGAGCGCGTCATCACTATCAAGTAAGTGATTGACATGATGTCATTTTTATTCTAATTTACACACTTTTCGCGGGTACTTTATACGAGAAATACAAAAATAAAATGCTGCTGGTCGCAGAGCGGTGCCGGGCGATCAAGAGGGACAGACGTATGTTGTTCTAATTAATTTCCACTTTATTTCAATTACGGTAAAGTTAATTATCATATTTCTTGTGAGAAGCCCGCGGGAAAAACGTCCGGAAGTCTGCGGCGGCCATAACTTTCTCAACAAATGCAAAACAACCAATCAAAGTATTTGTTCAATATTTATCGTATGGGACATTGACTCGACTCGAGCAACCCGTCCGATGAATCCAAGTGTCAGACTTGATCGTTCACTCTTTTAACTAATCAGAATCAGTAGATAACACTATTTCTAAACAAAATAATTTTATTCAGTAGTTCTGAACGGTTCTCAAAATTGATCCTCTACTACGTATTTCATCTTGATACATTCATCTAACGATGTTCTTATTTCCAGGGGTTCAGCGGAGGCCACGAAGCAAGCGGCGTCGCTGATCGCAGCGATGATCCGCGACCCGGAAGCGGATATTGCTACGTTACTTCCGCGTCCGAAACAAGTCGCAGCACCGCCGCCCGCGCCGCCGCAGCCCAAACCACCCAAACAAACGCCGGCTAAGGTAACACATCACATTAGTCTATACAATAGCAATCCACTGCTGGTTTTAGGCCTCGGCACGAGGAAGGTAAGGCCCTAGCACGCAATACAGTCGCCCTCTTTAAGTCATCATACAGCTACTCTAACGTAAGATATATTTATAGTTCCTGGTACGGCCGTCCGAATAGGCCATATTTGAAAGCTGTCAAACCCATACTAGAAGACATGTAAACATAAAATAGACCTAATGTCGTAGCATTATTTATTTTTGTGAGTCTGTAATACTTCTGAATTTGGTGCTGTGACCAGGATAGTTAGTTTGTGGGTCTGTAATACTTCTTTTAAAGCCCTAGCTGCTTAAATAAAATCATGTAGCGAAAATTGTCGTGAACAGTTTTAGTAGCAAACAGAAAATGTAATCATTCAATATTGGCGTGGCCGACGATTTTATCTGAATTAGAAAACTCATTTTCGATTTATTAATGAAAATATTACGTATAAAAGTGCATTGATTGTTACAGTTTCTAATCCTTTGCTCTTCATTGTTTCAGCAACAACCCGCCCCCGTGACTGTAACTCCAGCCGCCACCCGGGCGACGCCTATAGCCCGTACGCCTTCCAAGCAACACGCGACCACCAGAGCAGCTGTGTCGCGTATACAGCCCAGTGGTACGTGTTACCTTCAATACCTACCTGTGTACATATAGCAACAACCCACACCCGGCCGATAGTCTATAGCCCGTACGCCTTCAAGCAACACGCGACCACCAGAGCAGCTGTGTGTCGCGTATACAATGATGGTACGTGTTACCTTCAATACCTACCTGTGTACATATAGCAACAACCCACACCCGGCCGATAGTCTATAGCCCGTACGCCTTCCAAGCAACACGCGACCACCAGAGCAGCTGTGTCGCGTATACAGCCCAGTGGTACGTGTTACCTTCAATACCTACCTGTGTACATATAGCAACAACCCACACCCGGCCGATAGTCTATAGCCCGTACGCCTTCCAAGCAACACGCGACCACCAGAGCAGCTGTGTCGCGTATACAGCCCAGTGGTACGTGTTACCTTCAATACCTACCTGTACGCATGTAACAACCCACCCGGCCGATAGTCTATAGCCCGTACGCCTTCCAAGCAACACGCGACCACCAGAGCAGCTGTGTCGCGTATACAGCCCAGTGGTACGTTGTCTTACATACCTATTTTTATATGGGGTGAAATTTTACTAGTGGCCGATATCGAAAACTCAGAACCGGCTGGTGATAAGGAATAATTTTTCCCCTAGAACATAGGTCAAGAATGAAAAACTTATTTTCATTCTTGACCTATGTTCCTTGACGTGAAAGGTAATTTTTTTTCCATATTTCGATCTATGTTCCTTGGGGAAAGTTGTTCCTAATTTCCAGCAGTTTCTGAGATTTTGCCATCGGTCACTAGTAAAATTTCACCTTATACATGTCAAAAAAAGCATAGCCTGTAGCAATCCAATGAACTAGGGTCTGCGAGGTACGCCATAAGAAACGATCTCAAGCTATAGCTACAAAATGAAAAAACAACAAGTAACTGATCGATTCTATGTATGTACTGATTTTAAGTTCTCGTGTTTTTTGTGTCTTATTTCATTCCGAAACCCCTTTGATTGATATCATTGATTCCAAACTAATCGAACATGTTTTCCATAGTATCAGTGGCGGAGAAGCGAGCAGCAAATTCAACTCCTGCCACGCCCGCGCCCACACCTGTCAAGTGTACCGGCACGTTGTCATACACGGGCGCCATAGTGGGGCAGCGGTCGCACACGTTCGCAGCCAAACTGCAGGTCAGCGGCGTGGAGAACAAACCCAGGCAGACACAGGTACATAATACACTATAGGACTCTTTCGATGTGGCGGCCTTTCGATGTGGCGACCATTCGATGTGGCAACCGTTCGATGTGGCGACCTTTCGATGTGGCGACCATTTGATGTGGCGACCATTCAATGTGGCGACCTTTCGATGCAGCGTTGTCGATGTTGCGACATTCCATATAACGACCTTCAATGTTACAATCTGGTCCCCTGTGACACGTAGTATACAGTATCAGTAGCAAAGATCGAGTATACTGACGGACAGAGAGGTGGCGCCCAGCCTACTGCCGACAGTACTAACTTTTTAGGCGCACTCTATTGCTTGCTTATATACCGGGAGTAATAGAAAGAGTATAACAAGCCGAAAGGAGTTCAAGGTAGTCATAGAACTGAACAACTTTACCCAAGAAACATGGGTCGAAATATGAAAAAAAGAATTGGACCTCCCATTGTAAATCAATCAGCTGATCGGAGATTTTGTATGGAAGACCCAAATTTTTTCTTCATATTTAGGAAAGTTTGTTAGTTGTTCAGTTTCCTTGACCTCCTTTCGGCTTGTTATACCCTTTTTGTTACTTCCTGTATACTCTAAGAGAGTAAAGAGAGTAGCGAACTCTTGCCCCGCCACACCCGCGCCCACACCTGTCAAGTGTACCGGCACGTTGTCATACACGGGCGCCATAGTGGGGCAGCGGTCGCACACGTTCGCAGCCAAACTGCAGGTCAGCGGCGTGGAGAACAAACCCAGGCAGGCACAGGTACGTATATATACACTATAGGATTCTTTCGATGTGGCGACTCTTCGATGTGGCGGCCTTTCGATGTGGCGGCCTTTCGATGTGGCGGCCTTTCGATGTGGCGGCCTTTCGATGTGGCGACGATTCGATGTGGCGGCCTTTCGATGTGGCGACCTTTTAATGTGGCGACCTTTTAATGTGGCGACCATTCGATGTGGCGACCATTCGATGTGGCGAACTTTCGATGAGGCGTCCATTCGATGTGGCGACCATTCGATGCAGCGCTGTCGATGTTGCGACATTCCATATAACGACCTTCCTTGTTATAATCTGGACCCCTATGACACGTAGTATACAGTATCAGTGGCAGAGATAAAGCATACTGACAGACAGAGAGGTGGCGCCCAGCCTACTGCCGACAGTTCTAACTTTTTAGGCGCACTCTATAGCTTGCTTATAAATACTCTAAGAGAGTAGCGAACTCTTGCCCCTGCCACGCCGGCACCCACACCTGTCAAGTGTACCGGCACGTTGTCATACACGGGCGCCATAGTGGGGCAGCGGTCGCACACGTTCGCAGCCAAACTGCAGGTCAGCGGCGTGGAGAACAAACCCAGGCAGGGACAGGTACATAACACACTATAGGGCTCTTTCGATGTGGCGGCCTTTCGATGTAGCGGCCATTTGATGTGGCGGCTTTTCGATGTAGCGGCCTTTCCACGTGGCGACCATTCGATGTGGCGACCATTCGATGTGGCGACCTTTCGATGCAGCGTTGTCGCAGCGACATTCCATATAACGACCTTCGACGTTACAATCTGGACCCCTTTGACAAGTAGTATACAGTATCAGTGGCAGAGATCGAGCATACTGACAGACAGAGAGGTGGCGCCCAGCCTACTGCCGACAGTTCTAACTTTTTAGGCGCACTCTATAGCTTGCTTATATATCGGGAGTAATATAAAGGGTATAACAAGCCGAAAGGAGATCAAGGTACTCATAGAACTGAACAACTTTCCCCATGAAACATGAATCGAAATATGAAAAAAAAAATTGGACCTCCCATAGTAAATCAAAATCAATCAGCTGATTTAGGAAAGTTTGTTAGTTGTTCAGTTTCCTTGACCTCCTTTCGGCTTGTTATACCCTTTTTGTTACTTCCTGTATACTCTAAGAGAGTAGCAAACTCTTGCCCCGCCACGCCCGCACCCACACCTGTCAAGTGTACCGGCACGTTGTCATACACGGGCGCCATAGTGGGGCAGCGGTCGCACACGTTCGCAGCCAAACTGCAGGTCAGCGGCGTGGAGAAATAGAAATACAGCCTAAATTTAGTTAAACGGCTTGATGGATCGGTCATATTAAATAAGTAAATCAAAGGCTTATGGTCTGTTTTTATCTGAAACTTCTTTCCATATAAATACGGTCTGAAATGGCGCACAGCCCAAACAATAGCTAGTAGTTCAAGTTCAATGACTGGGTATCGAGTTTCAGCTGGTTTTAGACTACGACTAGCGTACGCTATTACCTTGCCGTTACTGTTTGATAAGATGCTTCCTAGACCTAGCCTTGACGCGTCTGTTTGCAGAATAAAACAATTATTCTCTGAAAAATCTGGATAGTCTAAAATGGTAGGACTAAGTAGTATTTGCTTAAGTTTTTGGAAAGCCTGTTCACTAGTCCAATTAAAAGAAACATTTTTCTTACACAGCGCATTAAGCGGATGTGCTATAAGTGCGAAATTAGGTATAAACCGCCTATAATAATTAGCAAACGCGACAAATCGTTTGACGTCGTCTACTGAATTTGGAACCGGATATTTTGTAAAACTTCAACTTTTGATGGATCGGAAAAATTCCATCAGAAGTAATTTGTGTCCTAAATAAATAATTTCTTTGCGTAAAAATTCGCACTTGGTTGGATTTAATTTTAAATTAACCTGCCGAAATCTTTCCAAAACCTTAATCAAATTTTTGTTGTGTGTTTCTAGGTTGTTACCAACTACTATACAATCATCTAAATAGATAAGACACGCTTGGTAGTTTAAACCTGTCATTGCTATAGTCATTAATCGTGTGAACGCACTGGGAGAGGTTTTTAATCCCATTGGGCATCTCTTCATCTGATATTGTTTGTCAGTGGTGAATGCTGTATATTTTCTAGACTGGTCTTCTAAAGACAATTGATAATAACCCTGTGATAAGTCTAATTTAGAAAAATACACATTATTTGCCAAAGAATCTAAAATCTCTGTGATGTTAGGCAGAGGAAATTTATCGTCCTGTATAACGTTGTTTAAATGACGATAATCTACGACTAAACGCCATTTTTTCTCTCCAAATTTGTCTGCTTTTTTGGGAACTAGCAACACTGGACTTGACCATTCCGAAGTTGTTTCCTCGATAATGTCGTTCCTAATCATATCATCTATTTGTTTTTGTACTTCACCCTTTAGTGCCTTTGGCAGCCGATAAGGCTTGCTGTACACTGGTGACACATTATCTTTTAATTTAATAGAATGCTCGTATAAGTTTGATGTGGACAAAGTGTCTCCTGGTAAATGGAAAACGTCGGCGTATTTAGCACATACGTTTTCTATAGCAATCTGTTCCTCTTTATTTAAATATGATGGCAAATCGAGGGAACTAAACAGTTGCTTGATCCTATTAGTCGTTATTTTCTTATCATCAAACTGATATGCCACATAGTGATTTAAACTATGAATTTCTAAGTCTGAAACATCAATCTTTACTGAGTCATTTGTCGTATTGAGTATGCGAATTGGTATTAAACCCTTACTTCGTTTCGCTATAGCTCCCGCTGTGTATACGCCTTTACAAACTTCATTTGCTAAGACAACACATTCACTACCACCTCGCGCAGGCACGTGTCGTATTACCTCACACCGTGGAGGTATTACTATACATTTTGGTCAAAATAAACTGTAACAGATTGGTCCTGGTTTTTCAAACTCAAGTACCAATGTTCATAGTTTAACACTGCCTTGTATGTAATGAAAAAATCTTCGCCGAGAATTCCGTCTGCAGCGCAATCTAAATCTTTGAAAACATAGAACTTTTGTTTAAAAGTTACCCCTTCGATAAAGATATCTAAATAGATATATCCTACTGACTCTATCTTGCCACTTATACCTTTTACAACTATGTTATTTCTCCTAATTAGATCTACTTTATGTGCTAAACACTCATACTTAATAGCACATAAGCTTGCTCCGCTATCTACTAATAAGTTGTATTG
The DNA here is from genome assembly GCA_024500475.1 of Phthorimaea operculella. Lineage (NCBI taxonomy): Eukaryota > Metazoa > Arthropoda > Insecta > Lepidoptera > Gelechiidae > Phthorimaea > Phthorimaea operculella. Next base: position 956,381 of record JANFCV010000180.1, on the reverse strand, counting down.
TTCGTTATTTGATAAATAGGTTTTAATTGTAAAGAAATTATTCTTATTATAGCTAAAAATAAACTCAGTGACCTCTTTAGATTTAGGCACGAAAAAACTGGTTGCGTAGGCTCTCTTCCGGTGTGTCTGCCTCAGGCGTGGTATGCTGAACACGCGGAAAGTTTTCACGTCTGCCACCTCGGAATTGCTGACGCGGTGACGATTGCGAGTTACCTTTATAATTGGAGTTTACAAAGGAAGTTCGATGCCCTCTGTTGCTACCTTTTGCAACTGGAAAAGTGGAGTGATTTGAATTACCTTGGTAATTATAATTTTTCGGACGGGCATCGAAACCTCGTTTGTAAGAGTTTCCACCACGAGAACCGGAGTTTCCGTGATAAGAACTACTTGTATCCTCGTCCGCTTGCGCTATAGTCAAATTGACAAAAAGGTCCTCTAGTTCTGTCCCAAAAGCCTCAATTGACCTACGTCCCTGCCTTGCCCTAAAAAGCTGTGTTTGCAAAGCTTCTGTAGACTTTTTAGGTAATAAAAATTTCCTAATATCTTCTACCAACTTCTTGACGGTTGCATATGTGCTCTTTAGCCTTAATTTGGCATTAGCCGATAATCGTGTTTTTAACACAAAATCTATCAACTGACTCTGGGTCTCATCAGTAACTAACGAGCTATAAAGCAAAATACCATCAATTAATTGCTTAGTAACTTGCTCCTGACCGTTCATTATCGGTAGCAGGGAAATGGCAGTTTTAATATCGAATGGAGCGGCCATTTTTGTTGCTTTTTCTAAATTTTTTGGAAGAAATACTTCGTATTCGGGATTAGTCTGAGCCTCTGAGTCTACCTGAGATAATAACAACTTTATACTATTATAAACTTCCGTGACTTGCCCTACTAAACTTTTGCAAGATTGATACTCTTCGGAGCTTGGGGGTTTCTCTTCAAATTCCTTGTTCAACTGAGTCACAATACCTCCTAAAGTTGCGTAATAATCAGATGCTTCCTCTAATTTCTTATATGCAATATCTTTTTTACGTCTTTCTGGACCAATTTTACTCAAATAATCTCTTAAATATACCAACTTACTATGTAACTCTATAAGACTCTTAGACATATTAAAATATCATTATCTGTAACATAATAAAATACCTACATCCTTCTATTACACAATAATTAAAATAATATTCCGACTTACTTCATAACTGCATATGTTATACCGCGCAAAAGTAGGTCACGCACGCCGCCGTGTTTGTTCGCTGACGCTGCGTTGCGCCGCGCTGGCCTGGTGCTGCTTGACACGTCGCTGCTGAGTGGGCCGGGCTATACCCTGGACACCGTGGGCCGGGAATACCCTGGACACCGCTGCTACATGGGCCGGGCTATACCCTGGACACCGTGGGCCGGGAAAACCCTGGACACCGCTCGTACGCTTCTCTCTTCTTTCTTCAAGTCTTCTTTAAATTTTAAGTCTTCTTTTTTCATTTTGATCTTCTATAATTATCTTCTTTCTTCTTTACATTAGATATATCTTCTTTCTTGATGTCTTCTATAGGTGATTTTCTTCTTTCTTGATGTCTTCTTTAATTTTTTATCTTCTTTCTTGAAATCTTCGGTAACCATTCATCTTCTATCTTGGAATTTTCTATAATGTAAATGTTCTTTGTTGATGGCTTCTGGATCTTCTTTCTTCATAATAAGTAGTCTTCTCTATACGGGGTGTTAGGGACGGTGTAACGAAAACTTTGCAGGCGTGCTCAGACCATGAAACTGAACAACTTTTACTATGGAGCCAATGGTGGGAAACGAAAAAAATTTTCGGGCCTCCCATACAAAGTCAGTCAGCTGATCGTGAATTTTGTATGGAAGGTCGGAATTTTTTTTGCGTTTACCACTATTGGCTCCATAGTAAAAGTTGTTCAGTTTGATGGTCTGATCATGCCTGCAAAGTTTTCGGTACACCGTCCCTAACACCCTGTATATTGTTTTTACTTTCTTCATGGTTTTTGCCTGGAGACGTCTTCATATCGTTGTCTTCACCCGATGTTACTATGTATTCTTCATAACTAATTTTCTTCAGGAAAGTCGCTGGTATGGATCGCCATGTCACGCTACGCGTGCCGGGCGAGAGGTGGTGATTAAAAGTCAGATGTTTAGGACATGTGTGTATTGTTCAGTGTCCAAATAATGAATGCTTATGCTACACGGTAATTAATAAAATACAGAATAAGTTATTGCTAGCTCAAGCAATATGCATAGTATGTTGCAGTCAGAATGAAAAGTGTTGCAGTAAAACTATTAAATAGGTATTTCTACCTATACTCCAATTCGATGTGGCGACCATTCGATGTGGCGACCTTTCGATGCAGCGTTGTCGCAGCGACATTCCATATAACGACCTTCGACGTTACAATCTGGACCCCTTTGACAAGTAGTATACAGTATCAGTGGCAGAGATCGAGCATACTGACAGACAGAGAGGTGGCGCCCAGCCTACTGCCGACAGTTCTAACTTTTTAGGCGCACTCTATAGCTTGCTTATATATCGGGAGTAATATAAAGGGTATAACAAGCCGAAAGGAGATCAAGGTACTCATAGAACTGAACAACTTTCCCCATGAAACATGAATCGAAATATGAAAAAAAAAATTGGACCTCCCATAGTAAATCAAAATCAATCAGCTGATTTAGGAAAGTTTGTTAGTTGTTCAGTTTCCTTGACCTCCTTTCGGCTTGTTATACCCTTTTTGTTACTTCCTGTATACTCTAAGAGAGTAGCAAACTCTTGCCCCGCCACGCCCGCACCCACACCTGTCAAGTGTACCGGCACGTTGTCATACACGGGCGCCATAGTGGGGCAGCGGTCGCACACGTTCGCAGCCAAACTGCAGGTCAGCGGCGTGGAGAACAAACCCAGGCAGGCACAGGTACATAATACACTATAGGACTATGATACGTAGTCTTAGAGTATATATAAGCAAGCTATAGAGCGCGCCTAAGGCCACGCAGCGTACTGTCTAAGCGTAAGCAGTTGCTCCCTAGATACAGACGTCAAATGTATGAGAAGTTATAGAGGTTCAGTAGTGCTGTAACTGGCTTTTGATACTGACAGACAGAGAGGTTGCGCTCAGCCTACTGCCGACAGTTTTAACTTTTAAGCGCACTCTATAGCTTGATTATATACCGGGAGTAATAGAAAGGGTATAACAAGCCGAAAGGAGGTCAAGGTACTCATTGCACTGAACAACTTTCCCCATGAAATATTGGTCGAAAGATGGAAAAAAATTGGACCCCCCATATTAAATCAATCAGCTGATCGGAGATTTTGTATGGGAGACCCAAATTTTTTCGTCATATTTAGGAAAGTTTGTTAGTTGTTCAGTTTCCTTGACCTCCTTTCGGCTTGTTATACGCTTTTTGTTTCTTCCTGTATATTCTAAGAGAGTAGCGAACTCTTGCCCTGCCACACCCGCGCCCACACCTGCCAAGTGTACCGGCACGTTGTCATACACGGGCGCCATAGTGGGGCAGCGGTCGCACACGTTCGCAGCCAAACTGCAGGTCAGCGGCGTGGAGAACAAACCCAGGCAGGGACAGGTACGTAACACACTATAGGACTCTTTCGATGTGGCGGCCTTTCGATGTGGCGACCATTTGATGTGACGGCCTTTCGATGTGGCGAACTTTTGATGTGCGACCATTCGATGTGGCGGCCTTTTAGATGTGGCGGCCTTTCGATGTGGCGACCTTTCTATGTGGCGACCTTTCGATGCAGCGTTGTCGATGTTGCAACAATCTATATAACGACCTTCGATGTTATAATCAGGAGCCATGCCGGGTCGCTATTTACGACACACACGGGTAGAATTGGGGTAATACTATTCTAAGCCGCCGGCATCACACGGCATTTGTCCGCACCCCTGTTCATTTAAATTATTCCGGGTTTCATTATCAGATAATAAATACCTACATATTTTACAGGTATCTTCGGCCCCAAGCCCGGCCACCCCCGCCCCGGCTGTATCCCCGATGAAGGCGTCGCGGGAGTCCCCGCCGGCGCCGAAGCCCGAGGAGCCGGAGCCGAAGCCCCAGCGGCTGCAGGAGCCCCAGCACAGCCCCGAGGCGCCCGCCTGGGCCAGCGAGGAGTGCCAGGCCTCCGCCGCGCTCACCATCAACACCACACCGCAGGTGGGTTCATAGCCTGTGCAGCACCGGAGCCCCGAAGCCCCAGCGGCTGCAGGAGCCCCAGCACAGCCCCGAGGCGCCCGCCTGGGCCAGCGAGGAGTGCCAGGCCTACGCCGCGCTCACCATCAACACCACACCGCAGGTAGGATCATAGCCATTTAGCTGTCACAGCCAACTTGTTAAAAACGTTGTTCAACTGCACGCTTCCTCTTGAACTGAAACCAAGCGGTTGAAGACAAACGTTCTACAGTAAAGTTATACGACGCTTAGACAACTGGTTTACGTTTCAATTTGCTATAAACAGCGTTGATTTTGAAACAATTTTCTCACATCATAAAACTTAGTCACTGTTAAAATATCAATCCTGAAGTACAAAACAGTTAAAGAATGGTATCCCAACGAGTCGAATCATTGCAGACAGAAGATGATGGCAAGAATCTAATTATGTATTTTGTTTGTTTCAGTCTTCAAGCAGCAGTGGCACGCAAGAGTATTCCCTGTTCAAAGACCTGTCAGTGAGCGCGGGCGGCAACATGTGGGGCGCGGCAGGCGAGCCCCACCACAATGTGGACCCGCCACCGCCGCAGGTACATATTGAAATAGGATCTAGCAGTCTTCAGGCAGCAGTGGCACCCAGGAGTATTCCCTGTTCAAAGACCTGTCAGTGAGCGCGGGCGGCAACGTGTGGGGCGCTTCAGGCGAGCCCCACCACAATGTGGACCCTCCGCCGCCGCAGGTACATATTCAAATAGGATCTAGCAGTCTTCGAGCAGCAGTGGTACCCAAGAGTATTCCCTGTTCAAAGACCTGTCAGTGAGCGCGGGCGGCAACATGTGGGGCGCGTCAGGCGAGCCCCACCACAACGTTGACCCTCCTCCACCGCAGGTACATATCCAAATAGGATCTAGCAGTCTTCAAGCAACAGTGGAACACAAGAGTATTCCCTGTTCAAAGACCTGTCAGTGAGCGCGAGCGGCAACATGTGGGGCGCGTCAGGCGAACCGCACCACAATGTGGACCCTCCACCGCCTCAGGTACATATTCAAATAGGATCTAGCAGTCTTCAAGCAGCAAGAGTATTCCCTGTTCAAAGACCTGTCAGTGAGCGCGGGCGGCAACATGTGGGGCGCGTCAGGCGAACCGCACCACAATGTGGACCCTCCACCGCCTCAGGTACATATTCAAATAGGATCTAGCAGTCTTCAAGCAGCAAGAGTATTCCCTGTTCAAAGACCTGTCAGTGAGCGCGGGCGGCAATATGTGGGGCGCGGCCGGCGAGCCGCACCACAATGTGGACCCTCCACCACCTCAGGTACATATTCAAAGATCTAGCAGCCTTCGGGCAGCAGTGGCACCCAAGAGTACTCCCTGTTTAAAGACCTGTCAGTGAGCGCGGGCGGCAACATGTGGGGCGCGTCAGGCGAACCGCACCACAATGTGGACCCTCCGCCGCCGCAGGTACATATCCAAATAGGATCTAGCAGTCTTCGAGCAGCAGAAGAATATTCCCTGTTCAAAGACCTGTCAGTGAGCGCGGGCGGCAACATGTGGGGCGCTTCAGGCGAGCCGCACCACAATGTGGACCCTCCACCGCCTCAGGTACATATCCAAATAGGATCTAGCAGTCTTCAAGTAGCAGTGGCACGCAAGAGTATTCCCTGTTCAAAGACCTGTCAGTGAGCGCGGGCGGCAACATGTGGGGCGCTTCAGGCGAGCCGCACCACAATGTGGACCCTCCACCGCCTCAGGTACATATCCAAATAGGATCTAGCAGTCTTCAAGTAGCAGTGGCACGCAAGAGTATTCCCTGTTCAAAGACCTGTCAGTGAGCGCGGGCGGCAACATGTGGGGCGCGTCAGGCGAACCCCACCACAACGTCGACCCGCCGCCGCCGCAGGTACATATCCAAATAAAATCTACAACACCCCAAAAATTTTGTGCTTGAAAATCTTAGAGATACCTTATATTAAGAATTTCGCACTTTAACAAGAATGTGCGTGGCAGAAATCCAATAAAGGAAAAATCCTTCTAGACTGCTTGCGGGAAAGACGAAGCATAGCCGGCCTTGGGTAACATGCGCTGAGAATGCCACACCGACTACATGCTGTTATATATGGTTTTCATTGTTTTGTTTGTCCAATTTTCTTTTGTTAATCGAAATCAGTTTAACCATAGACATATTTATCTCTGTTTTTAGGTGGACGCGAGCAAAGCGCCGGGCTACCGCGGCGGGGGGAACGCGGGCGGCGGGTGCTCCCCCTGCTCGCGCACCTCCTCGCACGGCTCCACGCCCCCGCCCCCGCCCCCGCCCGCCTACCAGCCCGCGCCCGCCACCTACCACCAGCCCTTACCGCACGGTCAGTCATTAATCTTCTCATCAATTTTCATGTTGATAGCTCCAAAACTGACAAAGATATGAGGGCGCGGCATTCAGACAGACAGATAGACAGACTTGACGAAATGATAAGGGTTTCTAGTAGACTACGAAACCCTAAAAATACAGAAGGACTAACAGCTCGCCCCTTTTACCGAAAGAGCAAATTCTTTTACAATTCGTGCCTGTGAGACCGTCACTGAGCTCAGGATACTACTTGGAATTCAATTGAAGTAGGAGATGGATTCAAATTAGCACTTTAAAAATAACTTTGCTTTCTTGTTATACAGATAACCATTGTACAATAAATATTGTATTGTATAACTTAAAAACTGCAAAAAATGTTTTGTCATACAAATTGACCTGTGATTTTCCAAGAGCCATAAACAAAAGTTATCCTGGTCACGGTACCATAATGTGTTACTGCCACCATAAAATAAGCTTTCATTTTTAAACACTGTTCCAACATGTTCTAATTGGTCAACTCTTGTTTCAGGCAACAACACGAACCCCATGGATATTGGGCTATCCCGGAACGGACCTATTTACACGGACAACCCGCGCAATGGCCACAACATGCTGGTACGTTGTCAATGTTAATCTAGTTCATGTTTTCGTTTACGTCAGGCAGACCGTACGTGCGTACCGGTCTGTGTGCGAAATTCACTTTTCTCCAAGCGGTGCAGGAGTCCTCGCATTGCGGTGGACAATACGCGCACGCAACGGAGGGCCTCACGCTGAGGATTTCTTGTTATTTTAATTTCATACTAATTATTAAACTAGCCGCACTTGGTTCCCTATCACCAGCCTCAAAGTCTGCTTTTTTATTATGAATTGCGTTGAAAAAGGCCTAGATGAGCCATAAAAATGATTCTCATTCCCTTATTATTGTGCTTATCGCACACCAATGGGAGTTTTTTTTACGGTGAACGACTGCGTCGCGGACCCGTACGAAGTTCACTGACTTCATTTTGAAGTAAGGTAAACTACGCACACGGATCGACGCAGCGTTCTCTCTTGCAATAGACGTTGCCGGAATAGTTGTCAATTGACAGTTATTAGTTTATTTAAAAACGCTCGTTGTAATGCCCTGATGATTGATGCTTCGAAATATCATAAAGACGTTGACAAAAAACAAGCTGTTCCATCTCGTCTATGGTTTGAGTTTAAGTTCAAAATGTCATCGTGTGTTTCTGTTTTCGTGCCCAGAACTTGAACAACGTGACGATGCCGGGCAGCAGCCACATGACGCAGACACCTTCTCTCGGGCTCGGCTACGTGGTGGAGAACCCCGTGTCGCGCCTCAACCCGCGCGCGCCAGACTTCCGACACCCGCTGCTCAGCAAGCAGACACAGGTACATACAGCTGTGTGACAGTGTCACACACATGACGTGGTGGAGAACCCCGTGTCGCGCCTCAACCCGCGCGCGCCAGACTTCCGACACCCGCTGCTCAGCAAGCAGACACAGGTACATACAGCACAGTGACAGTGTCACACACATGACGTGGTGGAGAACCCCGTGTCGCGCCTCAACCCGCGCGCGCCAGACTTCCGACACCCGCTGCTCAGCAAGCAGACACAGGTACATACAGCACAGTGACAGTGTCACACACATGACGTGGTGGAGAACCCCGTGTCGCGCCTCAACCCGCGCGCGCCAGACTTCCGACACCCGCTGCTCAGCAAGCAGACACAGGTACATACAGCACAGTGACAGTGTCACACACATGACGTGGTGGAGAACCCCGTGTCGCGCCTCAACCCGCGCGCCAGACTTCCGACACCCGCTGCTCAGCAAGCAGACACAGGTACATACAGCACAGTGACAGTGTCACACACATGACGTGGTGGAGAACCCCGTGTCGCGCCTCAACCCGCGCGCGCCAGACTTCCGACACCCGCTGCTCAGCAAGCAGACACAGGTACATACAGCTGTGTGACAGTGTCACACACATGACGTGGTGGAGAACCCCGTGTCGCGCCTCAACCCGCGCGCGCCAGACTTCCGACACCCGCTGCTCAGCAAGCAGACACAGGTACATACAGCACAGTGACAGTGTCACACACATGACGTGGTGGAGAACCCCGTGTCGCGCCTCAACCCGCGCGCGCCAGACTTCCGACACCCGCTGCTCAGCAAGCAGACACAGGTACATACAGCACTTTGCTTTCGTACCTCGAAGACAATGATCTTCTCAGTGATTGTCAATATGGCTTCCGCCGAGGGCGTTCCACGGGAGATCTTCTAGTGTACGTAACGCATTGCTGGGGCGAGGCCATTGAAAACCACGGCGAAGCAATAGCAGTGTCGCTGGACATTTCAAAGGCCTTCGATAGGGTGTGGCATGCGAGTCTGTTGAGCAAGCTTCCAGCGTACGGCATACCCACTGGCTTCTGTAGCTGGGTGGCTGACTTCCTGAGTGAACGGTCGATCCGAGTGGTCATAGACGGCTGCTCCTCTGACCTCAAGGCTATTGACGCCGGAGTTCCTCAGGGGTCTGTACTCTCCGCGACGCTTTTCCTGCTGCACATCAATGACCTTCTTTCTTCAGGAATTGTTGGGTACGCAGATGACCGTACTGTCACCGAGAAATATCTGTCCGGCGCAGGAGCCAGTGGTGATGAAATCCAAAGATTGAGAAAGGCTATGATTGAGCGTACGAGCCTGACGTTAAGTAACGTCTCCCAGTGGGGCGAAGACAATCTCGTCAGCTTCAATGCTTCAAAAACGCAGGCGTGTCTTTTCTCCGCAAAAGGAGTCCTTTCACCTTTTCTCCTACTTTTCGGGGTACATCTGTTCCAGTGACCAACACTCTTCAACTCCTTGGCATGGAGTTGTCCTCTGACCTCAACTTCGGCACCACCATCGAGTCCAAGGCTCAAATTGCAGCTAGAAAGTTGGGCGTCCTGAATAAAGTCAAGCGGTACTTCACGCCTGAACAGCTTCTAACTCTTTATAAAGCTCAAGTCCGATCTTGCATGGAGTACTGCTGTCACCTTTGGGATGGCTCGGCTAAATACCAACTTGCTGCACTGGATTCGGTGGAACGCAGAGCCAAGAGATTAATAGGCGATAAAAAACTGGTGGCGACCAAGCTTCACAGCCTGGCTCACCGCCGCAAGGTTGCTTGCCTATCGGTCTTCTACAGATTGTACTTCGGAGAGTGTGCGCGTGAGCTGCATGAGCTCATACCACCGTCTCCTTTCTTCTATCGGACATCCAGACGCACGGCCGGCTACCATCCGTTCTTAGTTGATATCACATTACGCACTAAGCGCTTCAAATCATCTTTCATTATGCGCACGGCTAAAGAATGGAATTCCCTGCCTGCGTCTGTATTTCCGAGTGCATATAACCTGAATCTCTTTAAGTCTAGAGTGAATAGGCATCTTCTGGGCAAGCTCGCTCCACCGTAGATCCCATCTCTGCTCTAGGGTAAGATTGGGGTCAAGAGTAAGCCCATCATAAATAAAAAAAAAAAAAAAAAGCACAGTGACAGTGTCACACACATGACGTGGTGGAGAACCCCGTGTCGCGCCTCAACCCGCGCGCGCCAGACTTCCGACACCCGCTGCTCAGCAAGCAGACACAGGTACATACAGCACAGTGACAGTGTCACACACATGACGTGGTGGAGAACCCCGTGTCGCGCCTCAACCCGCGCGCGCCAGACTTCCGACACCCGCTGCTCAGCAAGCAGACACAGGTACATACAGCACAGTGACAGTGTCACACATGACGTGGTGGAGAACCCCGTGTCGCGCCTCAACCCGCGCGCGCCAGACTTCCGACACCCGCTGCTCAGCAAGCAGACACAGGTACATACAGCACAGTGACAGTGTCACACACATGACGTGGTGGAGAACCCCGTGTCGCGCCTCAACCCGCGCGCGCCAGACTTCCGACACCCGCTGCTCAGCAAGCAGACACAGGTACATACAGCTGTGTGACAGTGTCACACACATGACGTGGTGGAGAACCCCGTGTCGCGCCTCAACCCGCGCGCGCCAGACTTCCGACACCCGCTGCTCAGCAAGCAGACACAGGTATTGCGAAACTACATTATAAATTGTTCCGAGTCAAGCAATATCAGCGTTCTAGTCTTATCCAGAGACTCTCAAAATGGGGCCTGAAAATGCGGCGAAATGATTCCAATAAAGGATGGTACGGCAGTGTGTGCTTCGCGTTCGACTTGGCTACAGAAATAGGAGCAGATAGATCCTCCCCAGTCAAATTTCCGATTCAAACAATATAAATTCTCGTCGTAGTCATAGCCGGCCATGGGTTACTTGCACCAAGACTACTGCACTCACTATATATGCCGGCGTAACCGGCCTTAACAAGTGTCGAGACTGCTGCCGACTTTTGCCCCACGCTCAAAATAAAACATGTTAGATGTTTTTTTGTGAAAAATCCTTCCCGGGTCCCTTAAGCTACCTTACACCGTTAGTAAGCCTCTCTACTGACTGCCATAACTTGTTTGTTTCCAGCAACTGTTCAACCACACCGGCGTGACCAACCTGGGCAACCTGCTGATGTCGTACCAGCAGCAGTCCGCCAAGCCCATGCAGCAGCAGCAGCAGCAGCACACGCAGCAGCAACAGCAGCACCGCGCCTACCAGGTATATTACAAATACTTACCTGGGTACTGTAAGGTCCAGCCTCTTTTAAAAGCCTGGCACCTTATATTTTCCGAATTTGAATTGCTCCTCATGTCAGAGCGACAAGTCAAGGAAGTTCTGTTAATTATTTTTTCATCTTCCGCAGATGTATGATTTCGTTTTGTAAAAACTTACCTTGAAATATAGTTCAGTTCGTATAGATGCAGTGGTTTTAGTGACTTAAAGTGGTGGGCCTTTACGTTACTTACTACGCTGGCTCAGCGACCCAAAGTAAATCTTGGCCTCCGATACAACTGCACGCACACTGATGAAAACCACCAGCATCCCGCCTAAACTATAAGAGACACGGTAATGGCTTCAAAGTAAAAGTTGTTTAGCATGACGGGCCGCTTCTGTTGGCATGTGGTCATCGAGGATCTGGGATGTAGACCACCAGCATCCTATCTCAGTTATTAGAGATACGGTAATGACTTGAGAGTAAAAGAGTTCAGCATGATAAGGAGTTTTTGCTTTCACTAAGATATCAAGGATTATGTGGAGTACCTAAAGTGGAACACCAAAAGCCTAGCACAAATGAATGATGAGCCACTACTGTTGGAATGTAGTAATCGACTGTGGTCAAAGATTCGATTCCCACGCGAAAACGAGTAAGTGGCAGGGGGTAAAACCGCTGGACGGGCCGCTAGTTTGATAATTAAGGCGGGTATTCATTGGGACCTTGTTCCGAAACATTTTTTAAATGCGTCTTCATTTATTGAGGAACTTTTGTATTTATGCAATTTCGTTTGTTCTAGTCGCTCCTGGAGCGCGGCGTGGGCGTGAACGTGGGCGCGCACATGAACCCGGTCGGGTGGGGAGTGGGCGGGGCTGGGGGCGGTGCCCAACAAGACGAGGAGGAGCGCAAGCCCCGCCCCATCGGCACGGAGGCGCGCGCCTGGAAGATGTCCGCCGCCGAGGACTGGCCGCACCACAACCAGCACCACCAGCACCACGACCACAACACCTACCAGGTAACAGCGGATATAGTAGTAGAAATAATCCTTTAGTGTGCCGTGAAAACAATTGACTGACTTAAAATTCAACAAGACGATTCTCTAAATGACCGATCCAGAACCAGCCGTTTCCAATTCAATCTACGAAATCTACATATTTCACGCCTATATCTCTTGCGCGGTAGGCAGAGCGTAAACGGCTATTAAAACGTCATCACGACCACAACACTTACCAGGTAACAGCAGACATAATAGTAGGAATAATCCTATAATGTACCGAGAAAACAATCTACTGACTCGCAATTCAACTAGACACTTCTTCAATGGCTGGTCGATTCATAACAGAACCTGTCCTGTAATCCAATTTACAATCCTACATATTACATACAGCACATATCAGGTAACAGACTTACTGCTAGAAATAATGTATCGAAAAAACAATCGACTGACTTACAATTCAACTAGACACTCCTTTAATGGCTGGTCGATTCATAACAGAACCAGCCGTTTCCGACTCAATTTACAAAATCTACTTATTTCACACGCCTATATCACTTGCGCGGCAGACAGAGCGTAAACGGCTGTTAAAACGCCCATTCACATCACGACCACAGCACCCTATCAGGTAACAGACATAATGCTAGAAACAATACATAGATATAACTCGATTTTAAATCTGTGCGCATGAAGTTGTCAAAATTACTATGGAGAACTGTCACTTAACTGTCAAACTCATACATATTTTGAAAGCTCCATGCGCATAGTTATAAAAATCGAGTTATACAACTTTGGCGCGCACATGAACCCGGTCGGGTGGGGAGTGGGCGGGGCTGGGGGCGGTGCCCAACAAGACGAGGAGGAGCGCAAGCCCCGCCCCATCGGCACGGAGGCGCGCGCCTGGAAGATGTCCGCCGCCGAGGACTGGCCGCACCACAACCAGCACCACCAGCACCACGACCACAACACCTACCAGGTAACAGACAGTGCTGCAAACAATACATAATACATAGAAGATGACACAAAAAATACTGGTACAACAGGCACTGAATATTTCTAATGTAGTTTCTTCGAACAAACCTTAGGAAGTGAGATTTCATCGCGCATAAACGGTGTTCTGAATGTCTCTCAAACTTTTGCCAGATGTGGTGCAAATGGCTGTTTTAACAGCAGTTTACGCTCTGTCTATCCCGCTTGTTGCGTGAATAGGTACTATGTGTTACAGAACAAAAAAATAAAGCCGAAAGGAGGTCAAGGTAGAGAAATTCGAGAAACTCAACAACATACGCCATGAATCATGGGTCGAAATATGAAAAAAGAAACCAGCCATGTTCCATGCAGAAAATTGTTCAGTTTCATGAGTATCTTGACCTTCTTTCGACTTTATTTGTTGTTCTATAATACTCAGTACCTAGGGGAGAGTTGGACATATTGTACCAGTAGATTAATCGTACCACCCACACATTTTCCACTAAACGTACGTTTTTATTTACTTTGGCAACATTAAATGATAGTTCACAACACCCAAAAAACTATGTCGGTTTGTGACAGCACGACAAATAAAACTATAAATTCAATAAAATAAAAAAGGTTTCAGTTGACCCCGTTACTGTTTTTTAGGTGTGGAACCTAAGGTTTTACGAAAGAACGGCAAGCTATTAAAAATTGCAATTTAATCAGATTGTTCGTTGGTTATTTTCCTTTTGACTTAACTTAATGAACCAACGCAATCATATGAGGTTTTGAAATGAAAAATATTTTTTGTAAAAAATAGCTTGTTCTTGAAATCGTACCGATCTGTAGTTTCTAAATCGTACCAAAGGATTGTTACAAAGATATATCGGTTCTAGTCCTAACACAATGGATCTCTGATCTGAGAGGTGTGGTTAGTTGTTTAAAGTTTGGAGATCTTAATACAACATTGTCCCTTTTTCTAATAGCTTTTTTTAAAGAAATTTGCACAATATTTTATTTTCACAATTTGTATTGCAATTTTCAAAGTACGATATAAAAACCTCGTGGTACGAATAAACGTACCGGTCTCTAAATCGTACTGATAGCAACTTTTTTTTGTAAACTGTTTTGTGACGAAACCACTAACTTATTTCAAAAAACCATTCCGGTACATCAGAGTTAATTAACTAAACTAAATAAAAAGCAAAACATCACAAGTATAACGTTAATAGTTTTCTCGCAAAACAAAAAAGAAATTAGGGGGTACAATATAGCCAACTCTCCCCTATATCACGGTGTTTTGAATGTCTCTCAAACTTTTAAGTGGACGTTTTTTACAGCCTTTTACGCTCTGCCTACCCCGCAAGGTATATAGGCAATGATATATGTATATGTCACCATAAAAATACAAAAAAAATACAGATTGTAATTTAGCGAAATATATTGTAATGTGGCGATTAATGTAATTTTACGGTGACAAAATACAAACACACATGCTGGTTTTAAAACTATTCCTATACTAAACTATTCTTTGTCAACAGGGCGTAGGCGGCATGTCATCGATCGGCTCGGTCGGGCCGATGGGCGTGCCCACCCCCATGGAAGCCGGCGTCGGCGGGTACGGGGCGGTGGGAGCGGGCGCGGGGGGGCTGTCCCTGCTGCAGCCGATGCACTACCTGCCGCAGCAGCCGCCGCCCGACCAGCACTGGGAGCGCCAGCACCAGCCCGACAAACACCTGCCCACTGTACGTACTATATGATATACTAATCTACTATGGTCTTATTATATGCCGGCGGCGTAGACGAACTTGGTTTACTTACGCTGAGCTATATGTGGGCGTAGCCGACCGAATTTTCACGCTGATATTACTGTGCCCACTATATGTCGGTGTAGCCTGCCTTGGACTATTTACGCTGAGATTATTGCACCTACTATATGTCGGTCTTGGATTACTTGCGCGAGATTAACTGTACCAATTGTATGGCGGCCTTCGGTTACTTGCGCTGAGATTACTGTACTCACTATACGCCGGCGTATCCGGCCTTGGATTATTTGCGCTGAGATTACTGTACCCTCTATATGTCGGTTTATCTGGCCTTTGATTACTTGCGCTGAGATTACTGTACCCACTATATGTCTTGAATACTTGCGCCAAATGAAATGTTTTGTTTTCGTTTCAGACTTGGAGCAAATGGACCCACTAAAGCTCCCTCGCCGCCTGCCTTACGTCGCGCGTCTTGTCGTGACGCCGCGTTATCGTGTCCCCTACTACTACACTAGGCGCGTTAGACCTATCCACGGAGGATTATATGTAACTGTAACCCTCGGAAACGGTGTAGATATTAGTGAGAAAGATTATATTATACAGATTATCTATATACATAATAGAGAAAATGTCCTATCGAGAAGAGAACTACTTATACTGTACGATCGACTGAATGAGCATTAAACGATTCATTATAATGAGACTCGTGAGGGGATCGGATGTAGTTTTATTTGTTACCGCGCGGGTGCGCCCGCCGGGTAGGGAATTATACAAGTGTTGTCAGCTGTTCGTAATCAGCTGATCGCTCGTCGCTCGTCGCCTCGATGCGCTGAGCCGGGATGAGATCCCGGCGGTTAGGTTGCATGTTGCTGGATGTAGCGGAGGCCTCCGAGGGCCGCCGCCATCTATTATACATATTTTACACTATATTATGGCATAATACGATATTATTTCGATACCCCGCCGACGGCGGCGGATTATAAACGTGTATTAATAAAATTCGCTTGTACATGAAGATTAAATATCATATATTGATGCACTGTAACCGCTGGTGTTTTTAATAATACCACTTCTTTTTTTTATAGGTTTATTTGGGTAATGTGTATATTTATAAGTAAATTATTATTATTGAGGGCTTACTGTGTCTCGAATATGATTAAAGGCAGATATGAGGTAAGTCTAGGCAAATAAAACGTTGTCAAAGTAATAAGTGCGTGTGTTTTTGAGTAGGGCTTGTTTTGATCCAAAATAATACAAGAAAACCTAAAAATAGACACCAATTTTATTTACATTACAAAATAGTTTGCCACAGATTTTCTTTCTTATACATAAACAAACGAGATTCAAATTCAATCATACGTACATACAACGTAATATAAAATTTATAAAGAATAAACTCTAAAAAAATATATAATGAAGAGATAAATGCTGCCAAAAATCACATCAACGTAGAACATAATCTAAAAATTAGTTATTCCTTACATCTAAAATTTACTGTACTTATTAATGGAACAATTTACATCCCACTTTGTTCTGTAAACTTATTGTCAAGTGCACTTGCACTTAACAACTCAAGATACCAAAAACGTTTTCACCTCACCAGCATGAAAAGAACTATTTGGCAGCGTAAATTTAGTCGGCAAAGGTCGTCTTTAACCATCGTTCGAAATTCAAATCACATTTCTCAACTAGTTGAGAAAAGTAGTGGAGAAAAGTAATTTGAATTTCGAACATCTAATTTAACACTAAAGATTTCAAAAACTAGTCGTAATAAAGGCGGCGATTTCAGAACGAAAACTTCTAAATATTGACATAATTTGTAAAATTTCTGAACGCATCTTTGAAATTTGTTTGGCGGGATTATTATAGACTAAATTCTAGGCAGTATAATCACACCCTTCGCCTAGCCATAAAGAACAAAACCTTAAAAAACATTTCTACTAAGAAAATTATGTTTGAAAATTACCAGTAGGTAGAGGTGAAAAGTTGTGTGTACCACACGAAAGCAAACACATTTACAACTCGTGCTTTTGAATCCCTCATTGAGCTCAGGATACTAGTTTTGAATCACTCGCTACGCTCGTGATTCAATTTTAGTATCCTTCGCTACCTCGGGTTTCAAAATTAGCACTCGCAGCAAAAATCAACTTTGCTTTCTTGTTGAACAAATAACTATTGTGCTACAATCAAATTGAGACACAAAACAGAGCAGACAAATATTTATGCTAAACGTAATTAGGCTGGCTGCACGCACGCAGGTCATAAAACACATTCTCTCTCTATTTTCTTTTTGTGGCTATAGTAGAGAAGTACAAACCGTTCATTTTCGTTATCGCTGAAATAAAAATGAATACCTTGCGCAATATGTAAAATTTGTTTCGTTCTTATGGTTATATTAACTGCGTGCAACCAGAATAATTAGGCCTTTTCTGACAGCTATTAAAAAGTACTAAGTAAAATCATCGATAGATAGTGCTAAATAAATTGCACTGGCCTTTTTTGACAACGGTTATTTAGTTCATGCATGACAACCAAATCAGTAAGTGAGTTTATGAACAAGGTAAGATGTTTTGGTAGGTTGGAAATGCATTCAAAAAATTGTAGTCATCAGTTGCCGCCTCCCGTCGACAAATGTCACAGTAGCGAAATGTCCCGCTTGAAATCGGGACATTTTGCTAGTAGCTAAATGTCACATTCGCGTAATGCCACATTCGTGTAATGTCACACTCCCGTATCGCGTATAAACGAGTTACAAGTTTGACAGCTGGGGCATTCCACGCCAAGCGGGCAGCGAAAAAAGGTCGATGTTTCCGATTTTGGTAATATTCGAGTATGTTATAGGTATATGTGTCCTCAATCCAGCTATACAATATTTTTGGTATACAATGAATAAGTAAAAAGTTATGAGGTTTTGTAGTTTTGGCTAATTCATAGGTAAGCATTATTTCAAAGCAAAAATTTAGTTAAAATATATGTAATCAAATAAACTAACTAATGAAATCTGTAGTAAATTTAATGAGCTTAATGGCAATTTTGAAATTAAAAACAAAAATTTTTGAGGCGAAAAATGATTTTATTTTTAAATGGATTTTTTTTAAAGTTCGACCCTTTTAATTTTTTTTATTTTTTTTCTACAATTAGGTCTTAGTATAGAGATAATTCATACCAAGTCTCATAATGGGCCCGAAAGTAGTTTAGGAGCTATAGAAGATAGAATGCAGGAAGGCGGCGACTGCGCTCCAGCTGTTTACAGCAGCGATGCATCGCGGCCCGTCCATGATGATTTCTGGCAATTTAATAGCGACCAACGATGAAATATTTAGCAAAACATGGTACTGTTTATATACTTTAGAACATTTTTTTCTAGTGTATTAGAATAAAACTAGATATATGTAGATAATCGTAATAGCAAATAAGTTATTTTAATTTTTTCACAGATCAATATCTTAGCAACTAAATTATTTACAAGTTTTTACACAAGATCATTATTTAACAATTACTTTACTTACTAACAATTTTATACACAAAGTCATTATTTAGTGACTAGTTTATTTGCAAATTTGTACACAAGGTGAATAAAGAGCAATTTGTTTACCTATTTACAAACTTTTACAAGCATGTAACGTTCACTACAACTTGTGCGTTCAATCATGAGTCCTTCAGTGGTGCCAGTAAAAGCATGATATTTTTTAGTGCTTGGTATTGTCACTGCTTCAGCGAATCTGGGTTTTAGAAAATTTCGGTTTTCTTTTATGTCTTTTTTGCTAGCATAATAAACATTTGTTTGCGGCATTGATCTTTTAGCCCATGCATTTGTATAATCGTTTGGGAGTTGCGATGGCATTATTTGCCGTGCATTGCAAACTGGCCCGTGTTGCTAGGCATTTTAAATTTCCGCCCAGATCGTCACACGGGCTTTTGCCGAGAGCAGTTGCATGAAAATGGAATCCCACCAAAAACATAAATGTGAAAGGCTGCCAAGTTCGACAATATTGGAATGCTTCGCCTATAAAAGAAGTGAGATCTAAATAAGTACCAAGTTCCATACACAGACCTCAGTTAAAATTGAAACCTACTTTTTAATGATATAACTTGGCAAGTTTTGGAACAATTTCTTATTTATAAACCTATAAAACGCAATGAGTCAAGTATATAATTTTCTATTAAAACTTGCCAAGTTATATCATTAAAAAGTAGGTTTCAATTTTAACTGAGGTCTGTGTATGGAACTTGGTACTTATTTAGATCTCACTTCTTTTACAGGCGAAGCATTCCAATATTGTCGAACTTGGCAGCCTTTCACATTTATGTTTTTGGTGGGATTTCATTTATTTTTGTAAGGTTTTCGGTCGGTTGCAAGTTTTGGTCGGTACGACCATTGGAAGATATAGATAATTTTTTGTATTAGTTCCTTAGGGTATGAATTTACACCTTCATTATTTTAAAACCGACTCACACTTGGCCATTTTCAGATTTTTTCCTTTACCTTGACCTAAAGACCTACCTCCATGCCAAATTTCAAATTTCAATACAACCACTGGAAGTGGTCTAGGTTTTTGATGAGTGAGTGAGTGAATCAGTCAGTCAGTCAGTCAGTCAGTGAGTGTATAGTAAAAATAGCGATTTTCTGACGTCAATATCTCAAGACCTACAATAGGTACATTAATGAAATTTTGTATTTTAGATGAGTAAGTAGATCTCAACAGATACTAGAAATTTCATATGCGTAGATAAAATAGATTTTGAGTTATAGGTGGGTCGAACTTGGCCCGAAATGGTTCGTGTAATATAACCCACGACCGGTGTGTCGCTCGAACTTGGCGGACACACTGCCGTGTGTCTAGATTCTGCCTCTGTACCGAAATCTTGTTTGTAATGAAAAAGGTTGATGAAATTAAATCTCTTCTTAAAATGTTGTGAGGCGCCGTCTGTAATGAAAATAATAATTTGTTGGTATATTGTTGTCCTGAAGGTCGGGTGAAAAATTTTCTGAAACGTGTAAAATGTTGTGTAAAAACATCATTCTTCCTATAATAATAAACCGATGTTAAAAGGGTCGCCTGATCATTGTTCCAGTTGTGTCTGTTTGGCATCTTGAACTGTGAAACTATATTTTTCTGCATAATCACATTGAACAATGATCAGGCGACCCTTTTAACATCGGTTTATTATTATAGGAAGAATGATGTTTTACACAACATTTTACACGTTTCAGAAAATTTTTCACCTGACCTTCAGGACAACAATATACCAACAAATTATTATTTTCATTACAGACGGCGCCTCACAACATTTAAGAAGAGATTTAATTTCATCAACCTTTTCATTACAAACAAGATTTCGGTACAGAGGCAGAATTCCATTTTCATGCAACTGCTCTCGGCAAAAGCCCGTGTGACGATCTGGGCGGAAATTTAAAATGCCTAGCAACACGGGCCAGTTTGCAATGCACGGCAAATAATGCCATCGCAACTCCCAAACGATTATACAAATGCATGGGCTAAAAGATCAATGCCGCAAACAAATGTTTATTATGCTAGCAAAAAAGACATAAAAGAAAACCGAAATTTTCTAGAACCCAGATTCGCTGAAGCAGTGACAATACCAAGCACTAAAAAATATCATGCTTTACTGGCACCACTGAAGGACTCATGATTGAACGCACAAGTTGTAGTGAACGTTACATGCTTGTAAAAGTTTGTAAATAGGTAAACAAATTGCTCTTTATTCACCTTGTGTACAAATTTGCAAATAAACTAGTCACTAAATAATGACTTTGTGTATAAAATTGTTAGTAAGTAAAGTAATTGTTAAATAATGATCTTGTGTAAAAACTTGTAAATAATTTAGTTGCTAAGATATTGATCTGTGAAAAAATTAAAATAACTTATTTGCTATTACGATTATCTACATATATCTAGTTTTATTCTAATACACTAGAAAAAAATGTTCTAAAGTATATAAACAGTACCATGTTTTGCTAAATATTTCATCGTTGGTCGCTATTAAATTGCCAGAAATCATCATGGACGGGCCGCGATGCATCGCTGCTGTAAACAGCTGGAGCGCAGTCGCCGCCTTCCTGCATTCTATCTTCTATAGCTCCTAAACTACTTTCGGGCCCATTATGAGACTTGGTATGAATTATCTCTATACTAAGACCTAATTGTAGAAAAAAATTAAAAAAAATTAAAAGGGTCGAACTTTAAAAAAAATCCATTTAAAAAATAAAAATCATTTTTTTTCCTCAAAAAAATTTTTTTTTTTAATTTCAAAATTGCCATTACGAAGCTCATTAAATTTACTACAGATTTCATTAGTTAGTTTATTTGATTACATATATTTTTTAACTAAATTTTTGCTTTGAAATAATGCTTACCTATGAATTAGCCAAAACTACAAAACCTCATAACTTTTTAATTATTCATTGTATACCAAAAATATTGTATAGCTGGATTGAGGACACATATACCTATAACATACTCGAATATTACCAAAATCGGAAACATCGACCTTTTTTCGCTGCCCGCTTGGCGTGGAATGCCCCAGCTATCACATAAAATGTAGGTCTTGCCAATACCTACAACTTCCACGAAACAACATAATATAGTCTACCCATATTCCTACTGGATAGATAAAACGACAGGGTGACATTCAGCCCCTCAGGAACGTTCTGTCTACTTTCCCGATCGGTCTACTTTCACAAAGCGTCTATTTTACCAAACAGTGAACTTCTTTTCCCAAACCGTCTATTTCCTAATGCGTCTACTTTCCCCACCGGTCCATTTTCTTTCATTAATTCATATTGGTGTGTATTGGTTCAAAGTTTCCAATATGAAAAATTCCGAAAAGCTAAATTTGCAAATATTTGTTTTTCGAGAATGTTGTAAGTCTTCGCGTGATATAGATTTTTGGTGCCAGCTGTCAAACTTATAATCCGTTTATCTCGGAAAATATATATGCTAGACTACCAGTTTCTTAGAGGAAGTTGTAGGCATAGGCATTGCCGAGATCTACAAATCGAATGACAGCTGTCAAACTTAGACCTCGTTTATCTCGGAAACTATGCATGCTAGACTACCAGTTTCTTAGAGAAAGTTGTAGGCATTGCCGAGATGTACATTTAGAATGACAGATGTCAAACTTAAACCTCTTTTATCTCGGTAACTATGCAAGTTAGACTACCAGTTCATTTAAGGAAGTTGTAGGCCTTGAGAAGCTCTACATTCCGAATGACAGCTGTCAAACAAATATGGTTTATCTCGTTAAGGGGGATCGTTACGTCATACAAACTAAAATCTGAACTTCAACCGAGTTACACATGAGCTAAACAACAATTTTATCAAAAAATCTTTATGTGAGATGAGGAAGGCACATGTAAATATGTCGCAAAACTGCTTAACGTAAAAAAATATGAAGTATTTTCTCCACAAAAAAATTAAACGTGTTTATTGCAGCAGTAGCTCCATCTATGTTCATTAAGTGGCGACACGGTTTCTACAGAGAAATCTGATGGTTAAAAAATTATTTGTTTTATTTTGCGAAAATGTTATAAAAGCACGGGACTTCCCATCAAGTTTTTTAATCATAATTTTGTCTCATTTAAAGACGTAACTCCATTTAAATTTTGTATGGAAAACGATCCACCTTAACTACGCAAGCTAGACCAGTATCTAAGACGAAGTTGTAGTCATTGACGAGACCTATATTTCAAATGACAGCTGTCTGACTGTCTGTCTGTCAAACTGACCGATAGGAAGAGCAGACCGATCAGGAAAGTAGACCGATCGGGAAAGTAGACCGATCGGGAAGTAGATAGATTAGGAAAGTAGACCGCTCAGGAAAGTAGACCGATCGGGAAAGAAGACCGATTGAGAAGTACACCGATCGGGAAAGTAGACAGAACGTTCCGGAGGGCATTCAGCTACAGGGACATATGGCGACAGGGACATTGAGATACAGGGACTTAAAGCGAGAGGGACATAAAGCGAGAGGGACATTTAGCTACAGATACTTTTAGCGACACCGGGACATTTCGCTACTGTGACATTTGTCGACGGGAGGAGTTGCCGCTATCTACCGATGATTTTACTAACTACTAGGTATATCTTTTTTAAAGTGGCAAGAACCAGATAAGATTATAAAGGATAAACGGGTCTCTTTGAATCTGCACTATAATAGTTTTGTGAAACAAATCTACTTGTTAAAGTTCGGAATGCCTACTCAGAATCTTGGATTCGATTTCGTCGTGCATTTTCTCCACTTTTCGCGAGTGCTTCTTGATCATTTGCTGCTGATCGTCGAAGTGATCCATCTTGTCACCAGTTGCTGCCACCTGAGAATAAAAAGCAGAAGTAAAAAATATACTTACATTACTTTTTTTTTACCGATAGGTATGAACATTTTACAAAAAATATTAAATGCTCATCTTCTGAAGCCTTACACAGGCTTATCTGTAGATGACGAGTATTTTTGAATAAAATAACATTATTTGCATGCTTCTTATTTCTGTGAATTATATCTACTGCTACTGTACATAATTGCACTTGTATTCTTGCTCGTGCTACTTTCAGATTGTCATTTTAAAAAGCACTCTTACGCTTTAGTACAAAACTACAGTAGCAATATGTCATTATCGCAAAATAACGATGCAAAATGTCAAGAATACAAACGAATTACAAACTAATTAAGAAAATAAAATTATTCGTGTAAAAGGTGTCTCAGAAAATTATGTCGATAAACGAATATGAAGGAAAATGAAATGACAAAATAAAACAGGTCTAAATAAGGTTATAAATAAAAACCTTGCTCTTGGTCTTCTCTAAGTTGCTTACATGGTCGGCCTGCAAGTGCCGCAGTTTCAGTAGACGCGACTCGTAGTGCTGCAGCTCCACCTGGACAGAATCATTATTTTAACTCAAGAAAAAAATAGATTGACAACTTGTGTAGCAATTACTTGTTTTTCGTGACAAGACTGATCCAAGCGTACTTCAATGACCGCCCAATCTTTAAACTTTTATTTTGTCAAAGTTTCTTGACTACCAAAGTACGCTTAGACGAAAAGGGTACTTACTTAGTGTCAACGCGGGTTTAGGACTATAAAAAAATTGTTTAGAATATTCTTCTACCTTGAGAGAAGCAAGCTCGTCTACAGTAAAGTTGGCAGCAGTCGCCATTCTCCATAATCCTTGCACTTTTGGCTCAATAAACTCTTTGTTGTTGGGACCTGGGAAACAAATAAGGCGTAAAAATAATAGTAAGTAAATTATTCTTGGCGAGAGAGTAGTAGGCTTTCGGTTCTTATTAGTACTTTACATGATAGCAGCATCCAAGGACCCCAGATCACTTATATATGTCGCAGTACGATGGCAGAATTAGGTTTTTGGCCAAAAACCTAGGTTTTTGGCCAAAAGCCGGCATATGGCAGAATCGTAGACTTCCTTCGGCCATCGTCCTAAGCTGATCCAGGTTTTTGGCCAAAAACCTAGGATTTTGGCCAAAAAACTAGGATTTTGGCCGAAATCCTAGATTTGTTTAGTATTAATTTTAGTATTTGTTTAGTAGTAATCAGGACTTACAAGGAGTATAAAATTGTCATAATCAATTGTAACTTCGTCTTAATCATAATTTGAATTTTATATGTACCTACTTTTATTATATTTGATTTGTTTAATATTGACATTCTAAAAGTATTCTTTGTGAATCTACTTGGAAATAAAAGTTTTGAATCTTTTGAATCTTGAATCTTATGGCTTTTTTTGCATTTCGGAGGAACTTCTTCGTCTTCGAGTGGCACACCAAGTCGCCCAACGAGCCGATGGACCCTGGTATCAGAGTTTTCATCCACCTACTGCAAGTAGCAGGCCTCTAACATGGTTGTGTAACGACCGCCGTCTAAGTGATCATAGAGAGCAATCGGGACCGACAGCTTAACGTGCCCGTGTGGTTCGGGGGAACGAGGAGTGGAGAGGTACTTTATGCACCTCCCTCTGATCTTTTGAGGGTAGACTTGAACACCGTAAATGGACACCCTGAAGGACGGGGGGTAACATCATGTCTGAACAGCAGGATTGCCTCGGATTCCCTGAAGGGCAGGGGGGAGCATCAGACACCATAAGAGCAGGACGTACCACTGAACGCTCTAGAGGATTGGTGGTAGCGTTGGACGCCCTGGAGACCAGGAGGTAGCGTCGGACCCCCAGAAAATCCAACGCCCGTCATCTTACATCCTCCTTTGAGTGTCCGACGCTACCCACGCCCTCCAGAGCGTCTGATGCTACCTCCTGCCTTTCGAGGTGTATGCCCGAACTAACGGGCACGTTAAGCCGTCGGTCCCGATTGCTTTTTATGATCACTTAGACGGCGGTCGTTACACACCTTGTTAGAGGCCTGCTCCTTGCAGAAGGCGGTTTAAAAACTCTAACACCAGGGTTCATCGGTTCGTTGGGCGACTTGGTGTACCACTCGAAGAAGAAGAAGTTCCCCCGAAATGCAAAAAAAAGCCATAATACTAAACAAATCTAGGATTTCGGCCAAAATCCTAGTTTTTTGGCCAAAATCCTAGGTTTTTGGCCAAAAACCTGGATCAGCTTAGGACGATGGCCGAAAGAAGTCTACGATTTTGCCATATGCCGGCTTTTGGCCAAATTCTGCCATCGTACTGCGACATATATATGTCCCTAAAGGGACAGATAGGAGACGCTCAATATAAAGGTGCTACCATATAGAATCCCAGGATTTTTTTTAATTAAAAACTACCAGTGAAGATAACATATACAGAATCTGTATATTACTACGTTCGTTTAGAAAAAAAACCGTTCAGAAATATGATAGGTATATGTACCCCTTGGTTATACGTTATACCTCTTTTTGTAGTACGGTCACTCGATACAAGGCCATATTGGACAGCTGTTAAATATGGCCTATTCGAATGACAGTACTATAGTACCCTTACTGTACCGCAATACATTTTTTCTTAGTTTCGATTAAATAAAAAGAAAATAAACATACCCATTTTTATCATAATTTTATTCATTCTTCAAAACATCTTCAAAACAAATGTATAAAATTTTCGAATTAACAAACAATATTTACAAAATAAGCATGAATTGGTGGTAAAGGAAGTATCTAACACTAAGCTCACGTTATCATCATGAACATATTTATGAGTACCTAAAGGCAACTGAACCCTAGAGGTTTATTATAGCGTGCAATACAAATCTTAAGTAACTGGAGAATACACTGTTCTTACGTAATTCACTGGTTTGTAGTGTTCCCGTGCGTGCATGCAAACAGGTCTATCTTAGGTGCCCGATTTGCTGGTCGTGGCTCGCGGGCAGCGATGTGGTGCTGCTGTCCCCAACTTTCACTTCCCACAACACCTTTTCAGTGGATAAAGTGGCTAACATATTGTAACAAACACTGCCTGTACAACAAAATATTGCTGTGCTCTTTGCTTTATCCGTGGCAATTCTGTCCGTTGAAATCACGAAGAACTCACTTGATACAACTTCCGAATAACTTGTTTGCTTAGAACTGAAGTTAAATATAATAAAACTTGAGATTAATAATAAAAAGAATAAAATTATGGAATAAAACAATAAATTAAATAACTGACGCTTTGACTTGACGTTGACAAAGACAACTGGCGTGATAGTCCACAAACTAGAAAAATAAGTTTGTACATAAATAGGTTTGTTTGATTTGTTTTATATTTTGATCAAAAACTTCTTGAAAAGTAGTAAAGTTTTCTTTTTTGAAAGATAAGAAATGGCCGTCGTAAAAATCATCTGTTTGATAGCTGTTATCTGTGGTTTAATCTATGGGTTTAATAAGGAATATGTCATCATATTGGCGTTTCCATGTGGTTTCCATAGTGTGCCAAGGACTGACTGATTGATTTGTGCAAATTCTCGTAATTAAATATTCTGACGGTGTCATAAAAAAGTTTCGAAACAATTTCAAATAACTGCTCTGATACGTCATCCACAGTGTTGCCAAAATATTAGTAAGGAGTTCTACTACACAGTTTCTAAAATTGCGATATAGGGCTAAGACTCATTAGCTGTCATCGAATATATTCTACTACCAAAATATATTTTTTTAGCGTGGCAACTTTAGAAAGGGACAGAGGGCTCTCTTGTAGCTATCCCGCTCGGCTCGTTTTTCTCTCTCCGCATCGTCAAGCTAAATTATGTCTTAACGTAAAGGGATAAGATATAGTTTTGCTTATATTTTTTGACAGAGCGCAGTCCTGCTAGTATGTAAAGTCCATGGTAAAGTCCTTGCTCAGTCCTTGGCAGCATCTCTTGGCAGCAGTGACACGCCACTTAACGTCACACCTCAAATTAGGGAAACGGCGCGCGGGGCGTCACACATACAATTTCTTAGAGGACCGACCGGCAGACGGACCTTTCGTCCGACTTTTTCCTGTTTGGTGCCCTATTTTGTAGAAAACTAGTCATGCATGGGGGAATGATTACCCTTAGCAGTGATCCGATGCAAGCGGTCGATGCCGTCTCTAAGACCACGATGCTTCACGCGGATGAGGTTGGCCTTGTCCAGGTAATCCTTGCTCACTTCGTTGGTCTCCAACTGGCTGCTGATCTCGTTGAATTTATCCAGTTCATCTTCGTTGAGAGCGTCTGGGGAAAATTAAACAAATGTTAGTAAAATAGTATGGTCAGGTTGGGTGAAATAGTTTCAACAAATGAAGCTGATCACCAGTCTGCGAGCTCTGCAAGCGTTCCACTCAGAGGATGGTCGAAATGAATATCGACTTTATTTCACTGTGATGCTGTTCATTTAGAGGTCGTCCACAAATTACGTATCACGCTTAAGGAGGAGGGGGTCCGATCAGGCATCACTAGTGGCGACTGGGATTTTTTCGTCCCATTCGCCACTAGTGGCGATTAAAGTAGTGGCCAATGGAAACAAATATTTTTCATACTAAAAGGGCGTTAGGTCCGGAAAACGTCGCAAACCAAGAAATTTTCTCGCTCGCTACCTACCTACTTAATGCCTTATTCAAAGCATAGGTTAAATGAGATGACACAACACAAATCTGCTTGTGTGTGCATACAATGTGCACTGCAGAAACTGGGTCACGCACAAATGGGTTTTACAAGCTTGAAGTTCAGTGCTCCATTTTCAATCAGTAGTTATGGTTGCAGCTAAAATTAAATATGACTCAGGAGAACATTGTAACCACAGTTAAATACAAAAGCCAGCTAACTTATGGAGTTAAACTAACTATCTTATCTTAATGGCAAAAACCTTGAATTAGTAAAAAACTTAGAGACAGTTATTCAATTTACAGATATTTCTGTTCTTTTCTAAGTAAATATTTCATAATTCCAAGAAAAAAGAAATACAAATTCATAAACTTTTGAATTACTACTAACTGCCTATACTATCAAATATGTCGTATAAGATCTTGTCTCATACAACTTCTGACAATATCATGTTACTCACTTTTATATCCATCTGTGTCACCAGCCTCCACTTCATTCAGCAGCTCGTAGTACTGGTCAATCTTGTCCTGATGATGCTGGAACTCCTCTTTCAATGCAGACAGCTCCTCACTGGTGAACCCTGACGCCTCTGCTTTGGCCCACAGCTGGTTCAGCTTTTTGTCCTTGAAAAGACTCTTATTGATGTGGTCATCTGTTACTGAATTGAAGGCCTGTGGAAAAGGACTAAGTCACTTATTTAGCCCAAAAAAATTACTAACAAACTATGGGTGTTTAATGAATCAGTACGTAAGTATTTACAAAACCTGTGTTTTTCGCAAATTGTTAAATGAAAATAAGGGTTCAAGTCCCAGTCAATGCATGAACTATTCTATCAATGTCTTATTTTCATTTATGACAATAATACAGCAATATGAGTGCTTTAGAATCCCAATAGTACCTTGAATAAATGGATTATTGTGGAGGTATATGACCAGAAAAATAAAGATTATGTATCTACATCTATTTATATTTATCAGCTGTGTTTTCTGATAAAAGTGAATTTATACGTGTGTATCTATCTAGCGGGGTCCCCAGAGGTATAATGATGAAATATATAAAAATGAACAGGCATTTCAATGTACTTTACGACTTTGATAATGAAATCCAATGTACCTCATTCCTTTTTGGAAAAAAGCCAAAAAACTACGTGATCTGGCTAGCGGGGTACTTTTTCATTTCAAAACAAATATAAATTATAATTATACAGTTTGATTCGCCTTCCAATGTACCCCCCAAAACAGGTTTTAAATCTTAAAAAAGTTTGTTATTTTATGCGAAATACCACAACAAAAGATTTCTCTATCCAGCGGGCTACTTTTTATATTTACCACGTACAGACTTGAGAAATATACCATTTGGTTGCATTTTCAATGTACCCCTCAGTTTTGCTAAGTTTTATTTATAAAAGCATTGAATAATTGTAAAATACCTAAAAACAGATCTGTAAGATCAGCAAAAAACATTCAATGTTTATTTATTCATTTATGTATTATTTTATAATATCGACTTTTACCCATCTTGGGTAATTCTGCCAGTGTCAGTAATCAACGTATTACAAAACAACCAATGAATGTCTTATACAAAATGGAGTTAATTTTGTATGGGAGGTCCAATTTTTTTTTCATATTTCGACCCATATTCCATGGGGAAAGTTGTTCAGTTTTACGAGTACCTTGACCTACTTTAAGCTTTATTTGTTGTTTTGTGTGTGATGCCGGCTTAGAATAGCATCACCCAATTCTACCCGTGGGTGTCGTAAAAAGCGACTAAGGGATAATTATCCAGGGAATGGACAGCAGCGTTCCTTGTGAATTAAACATCTTGCACTGCGCTCGCCAATCCGCCTGCCAAGCGTGGTGAGTATGGCAATACCCCCCTATACGGGGGAGGCCCATGTCCAGCAGTGGACTTTTGTGGCTGTTAAGGTAAGGTAAGGTTGTTTTGTAACACGCAGTATAAGATTCCAGCGCTGCTGCGCCGGACGAGTGATGGCTCCAGCAGGGAGATAATAGTGTCTTCTGCAGGCGCTAGGAACATCCTCTTGATCTATCCGGAAATGTCTTGTTAACTCTTTAATTGAAATTCTTAATTCAATGTTTACACTTAGAGTCCAGCAAAAAAGAGTAGAAATTACATAAAATGGAACTACAAAATTTTCATACTAAATATTGTTATCATTCATAGCCAATGTTGCAATTTAATTTTTAAATTTCATACGTAGTGGCGCCCTCATTTTTTGTCTACTCTTTTTTGCTGCACTGTAGGGTAGGTACTTCACTGCTTTTAATACAATTTAAGTTAATCATTGAATATCCGAGTAAAAATAAAATAAACAATTTGATTTGAAAATACGTCTGCCATTGACGGATAAAAGAAAATGTTTATGAGAAGTAAAAGAAAAATACCAGTGCAATGGTTAGGGTTGCCACTTTTTTTTCATGGTGGTCCATTCAGGACAGGCGACGATGAAAGACTATACTGCCTTGCCTAGCTTTACAAAAACTTTTGTTAAACATAAAACGGAAGAAATTATATAAAGACTGTAAAAGATGAAGGAAGTCTAGGTCAAAGCGCAGAGATTAGACTTAAATCTGAAACTGAGCATCGACATAGATGTTAGCATTAAAGTTAGGGATAAAATCAGAAAATAGTTAAGTGTTATTATAAAAATACTAGCTTTTTACCCATGGCTTCACCCGCGTGCTCGTAGGGGATTAACAAAGTATTTTGTTTGAGCAGCAAGTGTACCAGCTGCATTGTGATGTATTTCTCTCTCCCTCTACCTACGTCTTATTCCGACGTTATCCCAGGGCGTCCAACGACTCCAGAGTATACGACGCTATCCCGCTCCCTCAAGGTCATCCGTTACCTCCAGGGCGTACGACGCTACACTAGGGCATCTACCTAGTCCCCCCTGCCCCACCTAGCTTTTTTGTAAACTATGTCAGCTCATTTATTTATTCGGTTAGTTAGTAGTAGTAGCAGTTTTAGGGTCAACCGACCTAATAATATTTTCGTTTGAACCCTTGTAACCTCTAACTTGGACATTGGCAAAATTGTCTTTTCCTGACAGAGGCCACTTTTAACAACAACACTGCAACTTTTTTGCAAGCCATACTGACATGGCTCAGAGTTTTTTAGTACAGGGGGTTACATCTACAAGCATGATAAAAAATATTGTAAATCAGGTAGTAAATCAGTTAGGTGATCATTGATATGGTAAATTTGTGTGAAAGTCAACTATGTTTCTCACTTTAATTTCAAATTCATTGCTAAAATTGGTTGACATTTGAACACACACATAACCATAATGGAGTTTTACGTTTGTACAGCATCCTGTATAAGGCATTATCGTTTTTTCAAAATATTTTTGCATTAGGATATTATCTCACATCAAACTTAGCAAAACTGAGGGGTACATTGAAAATGCAACCAAATGGTATATTTCTCAAGTCTGTACGTGGTAAATATAAAAAGTAGCCCGCTGGATAGAGAAATCTTTTGTTGTGGTATTTCGCATAAAATAACAAACTTTTTTAAGATTTAAAACCTGTTTTGGGGGGTACATTGGAAGGCGAATCAAACTGTATAATTATAATTTATATTTGTTTTGAAATGAAAAAGTAGCCCGCTAGCCAGATCACGTAGTTTTTTGAGTTTTTTTCAAAAAGGAGTGAGGTACATTGGATTTCATTATCAAACTCGTGAAGTACATTGAAAAGCCTATTCATTTTCATATATTTCATCATTATACCTCTGGGGACCCCGCTAGATAGATACACACAATTTATACTGCCACCAATAACAAAGATATTTTTATCATAAAATCACTAGGAGAGGGGAAAGGTCAGGAAGTTGGCAACAACAAAGTTCCTGTAATGCAGTAAATATGGGGTGTAAGGGACAGCTCTCCGAATACTGATAGAGTGCAATCAGACCATGAAACTGAACAACTTCCCATTGGAAAATATTTTAGGAAACATAACTTTTTTTTTGGGAAATCAAAAATAATTTTTACTCTCCTGAAATATTTTCTTAGGGGAAGTTGTGCAGTCTCAGGGTCTAAATGCACCCTACCACTATTCAGAGAACTGTCCGCTACACCCAGTATATGAATGGATTTGAGAACCTCTTCCGCTTTTTTAAACAGTTTAAAATATCCCCCACCTCATGCTCCTTGTGCCTAATTTTATTATCTTCAAAATGCTCCCTCAGGCCATAGTTGGCCATGATCTGCGTGAGCTTCCTCCTGAGATCAGCTTCCTTCAGACCCTCTTTGTCTCCGCCTTCACTCTTCACCCTCTTCAGAGTTAGCTCCTCCTTGTCGTGGATCTTCAAGTCACTGTAGAGGGATTTCAGCTTGGGGATTGTTAAACGCTGTAAAATAATAATTTAGGCATTAATTTTGATAAAATGATTCATGGATAGAAGAAGAGGAAGGCCTAAAAAAGTTTGGATGGATTGTATAAAAGACGATATGAAAAATAAAGGCGTAAGTGAGGATTTGACTGGTGATAGAGATGAATGGAAGAAAAAGACATGTTGCGCCGACCCCAAATGAATTGGGATAGGGGCAGGCAGATGATGATGAATTACTATATGTATAGGAAACAAAGTGATCAGTGAAATTCCAGAATGTTTGGTGTGTTGTTATTGAAATCTGAGCGCTATGACGCCCCTTTATTGATAAGACTCTACAGGTGGGTAGATAGGTAGGTCATTTTACTAGCATATTTTAATTATTATGGCAGTAAACCCTAATTTAGGATAAAGAAGACGCGACAGAATAAAGGTTTATATTGAACCGAACGTACGTTGTCTACTAGATAATAATAATAGGTCAAAAAACCGGGTTTACCTGTTGTGCCTTCGTCCATAAGATATTCAACTTGTTCATCCTAAAGGGCTTGTCCAGTGATCGGAAATCAACATCCTTCTTATCTTCTTTTTCCCGTTTCTCATTCGCTTCCTTAGAATATTTGTTTTTACACAAAACAGCGCTCAGAAATAAAACTGTAAGGACTACTGATAGTTTCGGTGAAAACAGCTTCATATTGATATCACATCAACGTTTTTATGAGTTAACGTTTAACAATACTAATCGCTTATTTATTAATTACAGAAAATCCCGCGGTCAATTTCTTGAAATCAACAGGAAAATACCAAAACTGATTAGAATACAAGACGTACTGAACTCCCGATATATAAAAGGTACTCTTTGACTACCGATCACAGATGAACTTAAATATGTAGACTAGCTACTACCGATTGACTTTTGGTGATGCCAGACTGCTGCACCGATTTCGGACGGTTTGGCCTTAGAAAAGGGATGATTTGATGTTTTTGTTAAATCGACAACGGGCCGTAGGAAATACCAATTTCTGGATGTAAAATAATTACAGTCGCATAGAAACATGCTGGTAGAGTCTTCGAGCATCTTCCGTCCCGTTCCGGCCCCGGGGGAGTCGTTATAGTTACTTTACTCTATACAAATATTTCTGTCGTTTTTTGCGGGGGGAGAGGTAAAGCTGTCAAATCAAGCTAGGGTTTGAATCGACAATATCGATACTTGACCTTTCGATTAATTACAACAGTCTACTCAAAATTGTGTCATATTATTGTATTTTCAAAAGCAACTTAGTTCACAAGAATAGTATTTTTAGTAAATAGAAATATTGGCGCAATAACATCATTTTAAATATTGCATAAGGTACCCTAAATTAACCAAAATATTACATGCCAGCCGATGTGGCGCAGTGGTTAGTATGACTGCCTGCCACGCAAAGGTTCCGGGTTCAATTCCCGGTGGGGTCACTCACAAAGTTGATTTTTACCACTTTGTGAATTTGTTCCCAGTCTGGTTAGGACATTGCAGGCTAAACCACCTGATTGTCCGCAAGTAAGATGGTTCCGTGCTTCGGATGGGCACGACAAGCCGTCGGTCCCGGTTGCTGTCTATGATGGCGGTCGTTACACAACCATGTCAGTTGAAAAACTCTGACACCAGGGTTCATCGGGTCGTTGAACGACTCGGTGTCCCACACGAAGAGATAGAGAGACCAAAATATTAATTTCTTTCTCCAAAGACCAGATAATACAATTATGTAGGTACAATCAATGCAATACCTAGGTACTATTTACTGATAATTAAGTATCAAGGATATTATGTAAGGGAATTTACTAAAAAATCACCTATACAACAAATCATATCCCGATGACGTAGTGGTTAGTACCCCTGTCTTCTACGCTGAGGCTCGTGGGTGGAAATCGATTCCACCGGACACAAATATTTGTAAAGTAAATTTTCAAATATTCGTGTTTTGTCTGAGCACTCTGCCTGATAAATGACCACCGACTGGACCGAAACGGTCGTGAAATCGCGATGTAATAAGAAGTAGGTAAGTGCGAAATCCTTTTTATATAGGGTGTATTTTTATTAGTGGCGGATCCGTTAAGGGTGTGTTCTGTCAATGAAACTGAACAACTTTCCCCAAGGAACATAGGTCGAAATACGAAAAAAATTTTGGTCTTCCTATACTAAATGTGTTGGCCGGCCGGGTCAATTTGTATGGGAGGGCCAAATTTATTTTTCATATTTCGACCTATGTTCCTTGGGGAAAGTTGTTCAGTTTCATTGACAGAACACACCCTTAACGGATCCGCCACTAATAAAAATACACCCTATATACATAATAATTAAAGTTAAAATGTCGCACTTAAGTTTAACCAATTTATAGCACACCAAGTCGTCCAATGACCTGACGAACCCTGGTACCAGAGTTTGTCAACCACCTACTGCAGGCCTCTGACATGGTTGTGTAACGACAGCCGTCTAAGTGACCATAGACAGCTACCGGGAGCGACGGCTGAACATGGCTCCAAAGCACGGAACCATCTTGCTTCTCGGACAATCAGGTGGTTTAGCCTGTGTGGTGTTCTGACCAGTCTAGGAACATATTCACAAAGTGATAAATATCAACTTTGTGAGCGAAAGGAATTGAACCCGGAACTTTCTGCGTCGCAGGCAGTCGGACTAGCCACTGCGACACATCGGCTGATAGCCGATGTCACCCGATCACCTGAGACTGATATTAATTTTCAATGAAACTCGAACAAAATCAGGTTTTCCCAAAATTCATTGTAAAAGTTGTTCAATTTCATAATCCGATCATGCCTGCAAAGTTTTCGATACAGACCGTCTTTACATTATATAGATTTGAAACTATGGCGATAGAAAAAGTATCGACGTTTTGTATTACTTGGGTCACTGCACTAGCTTGGGTTCAGTGTGGCTCGATACTTCAAGTTAAAATTATCGTTTTTTCATTGAATATCGACTG
The DNA here is from genome assembly GCA_024500475.1 of Phthorimaea operculella. Classification (NCBI taxonomy): domain Eukaryota; kingdom Metazoa; phylum Arthropoda; class Insecta; order Lepidoptera; family Gelechiidae; genus Phthorimaea; species Phthorimaea operculella. The sequence goes on along the minus strand of JANFCV010000180.1, from coordinate 921,141 downwards.
GAAATGAACATCATTGAATAAGTAGAACAATCCCAAACTAACATTCTAATCTTACTTAGCAAGCTATTTACTGTTAATAAAGGCATCGGTAAACTAAGATCGTTAATTGTTACCCATTTTATGGTGGAATTTTTATAATCTTCATTTGAAAAATAAACGATACTATGATGAACACTATTGTTCGACACAAAATAATAACAAAAGGAACAAAATACAATTATTTTATTATAGATCCACCTAAAAAAAACTCCAAATCAGTCATTTTGTACGACTTACTGGCAACACTTATGTACAATTTTCAATCGCTTATTTTATATATTATTTAGTGATATTGTACTGGAGGAATACTTTCAGATGAAAAGTGATATTGTTCTGTTGTAAATTGGTATTTTTACATATTTTTTTAGGCATTATTAGCTCTACAATTCCGCTTTTTATCGGAGCTCATTTGACATGCGCGACTGGAATCGTTCTAGGAAATAATCTGACAGCAACTGGTTTTTGTAGTAAGGTAAGCCCCCGTGGGCAAAGGCCGTGACAGAGGGGAAGTGCTTCGTATAGCGTCTCCCTACCCCAGCTTTCCTCCAAGGGTAGAGTGATCGTGAAAATTCAATATGTAACAAGAAACCATTACATTACTGATTAGTACCACTTTTGATACATAGATGGCGCTGACCGCTGTTAGTTTTCAAAATCGCGGTAACGACTTGTTCACTGAAATAACATAAGTTAGCCTGTTAAGTAGGACATTGTGTCTCTTCTCTCTACGTCTCGCTCCTGTGGTTGCAAAATCGAGCTTCGGCCCCTATCGAACTCGATTTGAACGCCTCAACCGCTAGAGCCCCTACATTACTATACCGGCAAACCTTCCTGCCTTCTACCCCAGGAAACTCTAAGGTTGAAAGGTACAGCCGTGCAGTTGTGCTCCTCCCTATACTGTATTTTCACTTTGTAAATGTATCAATAAATAAAAAAAAAAACTGTCTATCATTTGCACATGTCCTAATAAATTGGATATTTGGATGCAACCTCGTCGTTTTCTTCATAAATACATTTTCGGTGCACAACGACCACAGCCATCATTCATTAGATCAAAGAGTGTCTAGTCTGGGTCTAGACCCTATCTAGCCAGACCGTCTGAAAAATGACGGTGGTGATAGTGGATGGAAAAGGATAGAAAACCGTCTGTTTTAGGACGGTCTGGCAACGCTGCGACTGAAAGAACTGGGAAGAAGCAGCTGAGCTGACATGACACGCGCAAGATTTTTTGTAAATCGATTAGGAAACATAGATGGCGGTACTACAGCTTTCTCCATTGGCTAGCTGCTAAACTTTTCACAAAAGTTGCACCAATCAGAATCATTCGTCCTCTTTTTGTGTTGCGTGTGCTCTGCCATCTATTGAGCAAAGATGAAAGTAAATTTGACATTACTGAAACAAAATAACTCGGATACACATACGGAAGATTTCAAACATGTATCCGATTTTTGACTGTTGCTATAGTAAAAAAAGCGACCAAGAGCGTGTCAGGCACGCCCACAAATAGGGTTTCGTAGTCAACGTGTAAAAATATCAGGTTTTCAGCGTTACAAATTTAATTTTGTTGCTGGTATGTTTGCAGCTGTATGGTTACAAACCGCAAAAAGAAAAACTTTTATTTTCTGAAGTCTTTAGTGGTATAGTATCCGTTATAGTTTTAATGGTAACTACAAATTGTAACCTATATTCCATATTTTTTTCAAATTATTAGCATGCGTACTAAAAGTTACAACTGGAACAAATTATGGGTCAAAAACGCCCCTTTCAAAAGCAAATATCTCAAGACAGAAACATTTTAGTGACTTTGTTTCAAAGAAACCTTCCTTTAGTTTTAAAAGACCTATTTAACGATACCCTACTCAATATTACAGAAGAAAAAAAATGTTTGCCGCCCTTTCACTTGTATGGGGAGTCCAAAAACATTTGAAATATTTTTTTCTCAACATTTCTTTATTTGGGTCAACACGATCTATCATTTCACCACATGCCGATAGCTCTTAAACTGACGAAGATATGAGGGCGCGGCATACAGACACACAGACAGACTTGACGAAATGATAAGGGTTTCTAGTAGACTACGAAAAATATAAAAATGTCGACCAAGTGCGTGTCAGACACGCCTACGAAGGGTTTCGTAGTCACACACTGGTCCCGTACGTGCACGTCATCACGCGCGTAGAGATGACGCTGTATCATATGGAATTTTATGAGATTTTGCCCTTTATGTATGGATCCTGATGATGAGAGGGTCCAAAATTTTTTATACTTTTTTCTTAAGAAATCTTCAAATCAAATTTGATGTTGAATGGTCCAAAAACTGAAGATGATGATAGCGAGGCATACAGACAGACATTTGACTACGAAGCCCTAAAAACGGTTTTATTTAAATGGCAACACTAGACTGACTACTTTCAAAACTCACTTTGATTTCACAAGTTACAAGATTGTTTTACTCTTCCTAAATACCTGAGAGTGACAAGGAAATAAAATCAAAATCCAGGTGTGCGTTATCTATCGGAGTACCACTGCTAGAATAAGTTTTGATCTGTCAGTCAGTCGTCGTTCGCTCATCATTTCGTTGATTTCGTTTTCGTTGTTGGATTATTGCATTTATTTTCAAAAAATGGCTTTGCCAACTTGATTACCTTCAGCTGCAATTGTGTATGCAATCGTTAGAGTGAGTTATAGTGAAAAAAGATAAAATCTTAGCGACTTTCAAGCTAGAAGTGGTCGTTTTCGTTTGCACTCTCAGTACAATGGGAGTTCAACGGTGATCTTCCCCTTCTAGAGACTGCATCTGCATCGAGCACGTACGCTCCGTCTGGCCATCAGCACATCCCGAGCATAGCGAGCCCAGGGGCCGGCGATGTGCCAGAACCGACACAGGGCAAGGCTAGACATTATAACAGTTGTTTTTGTGTCATTTTCTATTGGTTTTGTTCAATCTAACCTCAAAAATTAAAAATTTGATTTCTCGAAAAGTAAACATTTCCGCATAAAAACCCGCTAGATGGTAATCATTAGCATCATTGCGCATCTAATGACGCTAAAATAATCACGTAAATCATGCCGCAGGATACTAAAGCCAACCCCAACGCCAGGTTAGGTTAGGTTAGGTTAGAACAGTGACCACAACGCACGAGCCGAGCGAGCGGAGCGAGCGTGCCCCGGCAGGGGCCGGCGATGTGCCAGAACCGACACAGGGCAAGGCTAGACATTATAACAGTTGTTTTTGTCATTTTCTATTGGTTTTGTTCAATCTAACCTCAAAATTAGAAAATAATGATTTCTCGAAAAGTAAACATTTCCGCATAAAAACCCGCTAGATGCTAATCATTAGCATCATTGCGCATCTAATGACGCTAAAATAATCACGTAAATCATGCCGCAGGATACTAAAGAAATCCCCTGGCGAGTTTCGGTCGCGTTGTGTTGCTTGTGATGTGTGTGCAGTGATGGTGGAGCGCGAGCGTGAAGGTGCGCGCCGGGGCAGCGCCGGCGGCGGCGGCGGGTGCGGCTGGGGCAGCGGCGTGCTCGGCCGCTGGTCGCTGCGCCGCCTGCTGCTGGATAGCCCGCTGGTGGGACGCCGGCTGGCTCATACAGGTAACTAACAACAACATGTTTGCGAGAAGATATATAAACCTAACAGGGTTAGGCTAACCCAGCCCAATAGGTAGCCTGAGGTAGGGTACACTTACACATTCTGCCTGGGATATTCCACTTGGAAACCAGAACCAACTTTGACTTGGGGTGTACTAGTTACCATACTACAACTATGTACCTTCTTCCTTTTCAAGTGGGACACCAAGTTGTCCAATGCAATGACCTGGTGAATCCTGGTGTCAGAGTTAACTCCTACCTGTTAGTGCAAAAAAATGGCCCCTGGCCTTATCAGAACAGAAGTATGTCTTGAGGTGTCTTTAAAATTTACTATTTTAATTTTAAACACAATAACATTCCAACTCATAAAAAAGATCAAATGAACACAGACATTAACAGTAAGTGCAGTTGGCAGATTGATCTGAATCTCACCTGTGTTGCACCAAACATCAATACTGAGCTGGCAAACCCTCAAAAACCTTCATTAGTCTGTCACATAATCTGGGTGGCCTAGTTTCCATGCAACAACAGACCCTTAAGATTCTCACATCCAAAATTATATAATGTAAATGTTTCTAAACAATAGGTTATGCAAATAGCTCACCTGATTCTAACTTCTAATGTTGTGAGTCAATGTCATATGGTAATGAGTGTTTTACATGTAATTTGATGTCTCTTTTAATAATTACATTGTTTCTAATTGTTATTTTTTTGCTTTTGGAAATGTAAACAGTGTAAAATCATTTATGTTTTGAAATATGACTCACTAGCCTCGCTAGACTCAAGCTTCTAGTGAGCCCATAAGTTTCACCCACTGCTTACTGTTTTCCTGTGGGAATAAGGCTTATAAGGCATTGGTCCCATGGTAATAAGTAGCCTGTGTTACTCAAGGATGTTGCAGCTTCTTAATGGTTTACAGATTATTTGATATTGGTCCAGTAGTTTTGGAGTTTATCCAAAACATACAAAGAAACAAAATCACAAACAATTCTTTCTCTCTTTTTTATTAGTGTAGATGTAGATATCATTGGTGTTATTTCACAAAATTTGTTTACTTGGAAAACACTAATCCATTTCAAGCCTCAGTCTGTAATCAATTCTTTTTTGTTCATTCAAGGTCTCTCGGACCAAACAGACAACAACCTGCATACTTAATTTGCTAGGGTTTTACCTGAAACCTGAATAAACTCATTGAATCAGGGGCCAAAGTCAGGTAAATGAAAATTGCTTCAGACACAAAATAGAGAGTTTATAGAAGGGTCACTCGACCCTATTCTCGATTTTTGTGATTGTCACTTATTACATAGCCAGTGTTGCTACTGTCAAGAATATCAAAACAGCAAAATCTGCTCCAAGTATGTCATAATAAGATACTGAGAAAATTTTAATTCATGAAATATGGTGTTCGTGTCAACCATCTTCTTAGTTACCTTGAGTTCCCCTGAGATTCCCGTTAAAGTTAGCAAGCGTTAAATGATTGCTAGTACTGAGTGAGCCGTTTGTAAAGGCGCCCTGCACGCCATTTCCCTAATTAGTGCTTCAGTTGTGTGTAGATTGCATGTTAGGTGGATGGTTTTGTTTGGATAGTATCATATTTTGCTAATTCCTTGTAGTAAAGAAAATCACAGCTTGGCAAATCAAAACTTGGGACCTGTTTTTCTTTCAAATAATTTAAATATTTTCCTTTTTAATTTATGGCTTGTCTGTTATGCAGACATATGCATTGCCCATTTCCAACAATGGACTGTTGAAGGTTAAGGTTCTGCAGATTAGCAATGCAGGCAATGCAGCCAACAAAATCAATTAGTTTTCACCTAAACAGTTTTGATTATTGTATGTCATTGGATTTAATCTAATGGCGTTTGAATTTAAACAAGCATAACACCCAATTAAGAATAGTTTCACACCATTTAAAGAAACTCAATCAAGATTTGCAACCAGAACCAATTAATTTACACTTCAATTAAAAGGTCATGAAAAATAGGTCAGCATAATTAAAACCTCTTAATTATTTTGATAGCTGATAAAATAATTTCAATATTATTAAATAAAAATGGCTGGATGTGACCTTTAATGCTGCTGGTCATTATGTAGTTTCAAAAGTACTTGGTATATTGATATTTCCATTAATTATTAATTTATTTGCTTTTGAGATGTAAACAAGTCCATTCCATGATATTTTTAACATTTCTCAGAATAGTTATTTGTAGTGAGTTCAGAGTCAAAACTTTTATGTGGATTTGCTGTATTCTGATTGGTACAAATTTTGAAGCGATTTAGTTCCGCGTACCCGCATACTGCGGCGGTTTCGCTCAAGTTTGCATAGGGCTTTACAATAGTAGTCTAGTCGAATAGTCCACTCACTGTAGCCACTTGGTCAACTGAGAAAGGAAGAACCATACGGCCGCGACTACAGCAAGTGATCTTGACCATATGCCTTGTACTGCCTACTATTACATGAAAATGAAAAGGTCTTTGATGAACCCCAGTCCAATCATTGTTGATATAGGCCATTGCCGCAATGTCCCAATCATGTAAAGGAAGTCTATGGATTGCAGTGTCTATTTTTAGATGCTAGTTAATAGTTGTGTAACATATGAATGGGCAATGTTAGTGATAAATAAATAAAATAAAATAAAATCGTTTATTTGCCATAAAGATTATTAACAACACAAAATAGTTACTTGTGAACTCCGCACTAGGCCACGCCTGTTTCGCGGCAGTCCAACCGACCCTTACCAATATACATTTTACATTGTCATAAAATGAATGAAACTATTTATAAAAACATTTCTTAAAATTATCTTAAACTTATGAATTATTAATTATTTTAATAAAAACACAATATCGTAAAATGAGAATGATGTTAGAAGGAATTGGTTTACTCGATAAAATTGACTGTTAGTTAAACAAACTGTGAAAAATACTTTTTCCATACAGCACCTTCTTAGACTTAGAATAATTTTTTTTTTCTATCTTTTCTTTTTCTAGATAAATTAGTAACCACTTACATACATTTTGTAAGGATTGATGAAGGGAGGACTGTTATGATGATGTAGGTAGATAGCCAGATCATCCCCTACAATATAATTTACGATCTTATGGTTCTGAAGGGGGGATCTTATCCTTCCTGATACCTTCAATCGTAATAATAATTCAAACTGCAGCCAGTTGTACCTGAGAAAGGAAACAGCTGGGTTTTTTTATCACACATGCACATGCCAGTGCAGTGGAAAAATTATTGACAGCAGCTGCATGTACAGGCTATAACTATATTAATAACTTATCTCAGGCAGAATAGATATAAAATAAACTCACGAGCCTATTGTCGTATAAAAACTCTGTCGTAGTCATATTAATCATTGTCTCATTATCATTATTATCCCAGCTGATCGCTTAGAAGTAGCATCAATCAGTAGTACAGGTTGTGTTACAAAATATAAAGTAAAACGTGCTTGAAGTAAAAGTCTCAGAAAAGTAGGAATAATATTTTTTTTGCCTGTCTGGGTTTGTACAGGTTAGGTTGATTTGTGTTAAGTCTTCAACGTGTTACAAAACAACCAATAAATCTCCCATACAAAGTGAGTTCATTTTGTATGGGAAGTCCAAATTTTTTTTCATATTTCGACCCATGTTCCATGGGGAAAGTTGTTCAGTTTCATGAGTACCTTGACCTCCTTTCAGCTTTATTGGTTGTTTTGTAACACCCAGTATAGGTAGATACACACTGTATTGTCGTATTATAATGTATTTCACACACGTCTTAATCTAGCCTTCAAGATCTGGCTTAATCTGCGTATTTCTTTGTTAGGTACGATGTGTGAATAACCCTCTTTTGTCTCCATTTTGTGTCTTCAACGTAGTCACGTATAGGTTTATTAACATTCCCATTGTTAGAGTCTTTCATACCACCTAAATGCGTAACTGATATTCCTTTACGTCTATTAGCTACAGAATTGACCGCCCAAGGCCCGATCTCGTTCACAATGTCAATATTTTGAACTGCTTGTGACCTTTGGTATCGTCTTTCATATCGGTCGTTGAGATAATCAGCCAGAATCATCTTGATTGAACTACTGGGATTAAAACCGGCTCACTACATGTTGTAAACATCTCCGTGCAGATAACACTAATCTACGAAAAAAACGTTGTTGGATTCAGGCTACTTAATCAGTGCAAACTTTATTATCAAGAATAGTAGCCTAAATATCAATAAAATTCTTAGCTGAGTAGTTTTTCGTAGTATGTCGTATTGTTAAAATATTCTATGCATCGAAAAGCGTAGGTTGAGACAATCTTCTACTTGTACCGACGTCCACGCAAGAGATGCAGGTTGGCCGTTAGTTACTGCTGGCTCAAAATCGCAGTCTATGAATGAAGCCACCTAAGCGTGACCTATGTCCAACAGTAAACTTCTTATTTTCATACAGTCATGATGGATGACTGCTATCAAAGATATCCAGCACCTTTTAGTCAACAAAGAACCACAAAAGTGCAGACGAGACACTCTAATAGCGTGCTGACTATTTTCAAGACATCTGGTCTACGCTTTATGAATCGTTCTATCGTCTAGCCTTCACCTTATTTCTTTGTTGTCTGGGACATGCTGTTCTGTCTAGAAAATACTCTTGGCTAATACGTTTTCCAGAACCTTTAACTCTACACTTAGAATACTGATTAATGTCGTGCAAGCAAGATTGCTTGCAATCGTTTGAAACAAAGCAACTGCACCTTATCTGTGTTAGAAATAAAAACCACTTTATCAAACTCTTCGAGGACTTCTTTTGTGCTACTTGTGCTATCTGATAAACAATATGGCTCGTCGTTTCTACCTTCTTCTTATCGAGACTTGGGAGTCCCTCTGTGGGCCAAGAACCTTTTTTTCTTGTACTGATCTTGATCCTGTGCCTTCACATTACAATTATTACTTAACAAAAATAATTATTGCAAAACAAAATAAATATCGACGTTATATTTTGTGTTTTAAAATCCGCTACTTTAAATTAATTAAATTTTAACGTAGTCAGTGTCACTCGCGCTGCTGAGTCGAATCTAACGACAACTCATATGTCCCAATCCACATGGCCTTGTGGGCTGTAAAATAATTTACTTCTCCACATACATACATACATACATATTCACATACACTCGAAAAACATAACCGTCCTTCTGAGGCAGTCGGGTGAAAATAATCAAAATACCGATTACTATTCCAAAGTAGTATAAAATTACGAGCAGTGCAGTAGCTACAACTCTATGACAAGCAAGAGGAAGTGATTACGTATTCGCAGAACGCCGAGCGCATACGAATCAGATGAAATGCGAAACGACGCGACGAGACGTGTTGCCTTGCGCTTTGTCGTGTCTGGAGGAGTATTTTTGAAATCGCTTGCGAAAGTCTGCCACTTATTAAATGAGGACTTCCTTAAGCTTTCAGATAAAAAGTAAAATGCTTTTCGATTGTACCTTCTTTTTATTAAATCTTCGAGATCCCAGTGCTGGCTATAGAGCATTTTCGAAATAATTTCGCTTGCGAAAGTCTTTTACAGATCTTCTGACAAGACGCGTCGTGCTAGTTTGCGCATTGTCGCTTCTGCTGGAGTATTTTTGAAATAATTTCGTCTGCCACATATCGTCTAATGGCTACTCGTATCAATTGTTCAAATATCACATTTCTATTTACGCACATACCCTTAATAAGAACTCAATGTAGATAACACAATTTTTACCTCTTATTTATGTAATTTCAAATTAATGACTTGTGATAACAATAATGATTGCATGCTAATTAATTATACTAACATACGATCTAACAACACCAATGTAATCTTGACTACCATGTTTAAATCAAATAAAAATATTTCTTGTTAAAACCTTTCGCATACGAATCCGATGTCTGCTATTTCTGAAATAGGCCTCCGGATTTGTGCATTGTCGCGTCTGCACTAACTATGCTTTGGCGATTTGAATAACACGGGGGATGAATAAATATTATAGTGTTTTGCTTTCTATCACTTTCTTTAAGCAGCATGTGTATCCAAGCAGCTACGATTTTTACAAAACATGATTTTGTAAATCACAGTATTATTAATAGGTACATAGTATAAAAGAGATGAAATATTTATTTAATTTTCTTGTTTTAAATGTTTTCAATAATACCCGAAATCATTAAAAACGATTTTAAAAATTCGCACAAATTGAAAGATTGTACGTTATTCCCAAGCAATATGTCTTCTTTTTGCCGTATAAACACGTCTTTTTCACTTGGAAAAATAGCTAGAAGCGGACGAAACTGCGGCTAAGCGGGCCTCGTATATTTTATAGTATAGGTAGGCATTTATACTATACCTACATTATTTCATTTGTTTAGTTTTCGTATAAAATGGGCGCGCGGTGCTGGCAACACTGCTCTGTCATCTTGTCACGTCCTCTGCCGTCGCCCGCATCGTGGATGCGAAGTTTAATTATAAATAAATTGGGGGCCAACGGGGCCGATTCCTCATTCGGAGAGGAATCTTTAGTTGTTTTTGTGTTGAAAACATTGTTGATGTCGAACTGTGAACTGGTGAATGGTGGAGTGATGAACTGAGGTGAAGCCAAAACTGTCGGAGGGACGGAGTGCCACACGAGCTGGTGCCCGGGTGCAGTAAGTCTAGTACCTAAGTCCCAATCCAAAAGTCTTCCTCAAACCTGATACCTATTTTTCCTGTCAAAACTAGACTTACAAGGAAACGACGGCGTCATCGTTCGCTCGGTAAGCAATTCGTTGCTGGGCCCTGTTTAAGTAGATTTTGGAAACAAGAATTTCTCGGCCGGAAACTTTCCGGAGCAGAATTCTCTCATTAAATTTATTTTATTTAGCTATAGTAAAGAGCACTACGAATCGTAGTCAAATGTTGTTCCGAGGCTGATCGACCATTTAGTTTTAGATTTTAAGATAACTTTAATTTGCTTCCACTGCGCTAAGATCAGCTTCGGAATCAAACATTTTTTGGTAGCAGAGCGTGGTTGCTTTATTGCAACATAGTTAGCCGTAATTTAGTATTAAGCGTGTTTTTATATTACCCACATATTTTATTAATTTTGGAAAATATTGTTTCGGTTTTTTTGTGACTGTATTGTTTGCCTAGTGAACGGTACCTTATCGGTAAGGTCTAGGCCAGTCAACTAACATTTATTTTGTGGTATTTGTTTATTGGTTTTTCGTTTTTATTAAGTCGAGTGTGTAAAAGTTGGTACCATGGCTCCCTCGATCGCCAGGTATAAGGCTGCTATAAAGACAGAATTAAGGTGGTTTACTACCACAGCGGCAATGATCGGCCGCGAGGACCGGGAGGACGCGCTCTTGAAAAGTGCACTACAGGCAGATGAACGGGTTCGGGTTGTGTCGGAACACCTCACAGAGTGCCTCATGCTCCTTGAAGAAGCTCCTAACCCTGAAGATAAGGAGCTGGTTGAGGGCGATGTAAGCCAGTGCTTGGAGCTGGCACAGGACATTGCGCAGGCAGCTGCGGACATATCTAGGCGACGTGACGGAAAGGAAAAGCCATTCCGTGGTAAAGTGGGACAAGGATTACAGGTGCCTCTTCCGCCTGTTACGGTTCCAGTCTTTGCAGGCGATTACGCCGACTGGCCGGCGTTTGAGGACCTGTATAGCAGTGTGGTCCACACACGGACGGACATAACGCCGGCGTACAAGATGGCTCAGCTGATGTCCAGGCTACATGGAGAGCTCATGAATTGCTGACGCATTTGGCTGTCTCGGATAGCAATTATGAGGTGGCGTGGAAGATCCTTACCGACCGGTATCGAAACAAGCGCCTGATTGTAGACAGGCTGTTAGACCAGTGGCTGTCAATACCAACCATAACGCGAGGTACGGACCTCCGCGAGAAAATCTTCCACCCAGTCAGTGTCGCGGTCAGCGCACTAGAGCGACAGGGTTTGCCAGTGGCGGGCTACGGTTATATCTTGGTCCACACAGTGCTTCGCCGCCTGCCGAGCGAAATGGTCGCTCGATTCGAGCAGCTCCATGGGGGCAAGTCCTCGGACCACCTCCCGACCTACGAGGATCTGAAGTCGTTCCTCGAGGCCGAAAGCAGGCGAGTGGACGTCCAGGCTGGTGAAGCCCACGCAAGGAGACCTCTGCCCCTCGCCACCCGGAACGGCCGGGTGCACCGGCGCGAGGAGGCAACAGTAGGCAACCCAGGCGGTACAACATCGCATTGGAATCAGGGTGTGCCTACTGCAGGGAGACAGGCCACAGGGTAACGGCGTGTCAGGAGTTTGCTGCGCAGCGGATTCAGAGGAGACGGGGTGTGGCACAGCAGAGGCGTTGGTGTTTTCGGTGCCTGGGGCCGCATCAGGTGCGAGAGTGCCCTTCAAGCACCAACTGTAGGTACTGCCAGGGTGCACACCATCCGCTGCTCTGCATGAATCGCTCCGGAGGCGCCGGGGCAGCGCTGGATCGGATCAGCGAAGGGAGCCTGCCCACCAAGGGAGGGAGCAACGCTCCCCACCCCCTCCAAGGAGGAGCCCACCTCCGCATCGGTCACAGGGACAGGCAGGGGAACGTCAACAGACGGAGCCCACTTACCCAAGGACGTGGGGACGATCTCCACCACGGCAGCAGGTGCCGGATTGGGGAGAGCGGCACAGGAACGTGGCAAGGACACCCATCCCAGGTACGGGATTCAACGGGCGGGTGTCAAGGGAGCACTAGGCAGCCACCAGGGTACATGCAGTATTCTGCGGGCTTGAGCCACCTGGTTGGGTCTCAAGACCCACGCATGCCTCCGCCTATGCCTGAGTACCCGCGGCTACAGGCGCAACCTCGGTACGGACGTTTGCCGTCGGGGTACTATAGAACTCCAGCCATGGCCTTTATGGGCAGACCTCCTACCAGCAGGAGTGGGACCCATACACAGGTTTGGGTAGTGAGGATACCCCGCGAGACGCGGCCTCACCGCGTTTAGATTCCCGCTAGGTAATCGCCGCCTACTCATCAGCTTCGGCTCCCCGTCCAATCACGGTACTTTTGCCAACGGCTAAGATTTGGGTATGGGGATACGGTGGCCGGACCATTCAAGTAAGAGCCCTACTGGATACAGGGGCTCAGGGATGTATTGTATCGAGTAAGCTGGTGAGTAGGCTAGGCCTAAATGTACGGCCAAGTGAGGATGAAGCTGTAGGCATCGGGGGCCTAAATGTGCCTGACATTCGGGGTCAGACGAACTTTGAGTTCACATTAGGTAGCACATGTACAGGGATCAGCTATCAAGTCTCAGCCGTGGTGCTAGATGAAGTGGTTGGGAAGCTCCTCAGGTTAGGTTACCACCAACGGTAAGAGGGTTAACCACAGGGTTGGAGTTAGCTGATCCTGATTTTGATACTCCTGGTACGGTGGACGTACTTCTCGGGTCAGACGTCCTCGGGAGATTATGGTGCGGTAGGAAGAAGGTACTCCAGGAAACTGGTTTGGTGGCCGTAGATACCACTGGGGGGTATGTTGTTTTCGGCCCAGTTTGGAGACCTCAGGACCTACCAGAAGGGTATCCGGTCCTCTATGGTAGTGTGCTGTCAGAGGTGCTGCAGAGGTTTTGGGAGTCTGAAGAGCCGCCCACGGCGGACAGACGGAAGCCAGAGGATGACGAGTGCGAGTTGTTCTATCAATACAACACTGCGAGATGCCCGTCAGGCAGATTCGTGACCAGGCTACCTTTTCTCCCAAACCGCCCCGCTTTAGGTAGTTCGCGACAGCTCGCGGAACGGAGACTACTCGGAATGGAGCGGAAGATGAGGCGAGACCCAGCACTTCGGCAGAAGTATATAGAATTCATGCGGGAATATATTCAATTGGGCCACATGTCGGTGTCCAGCCTGGATTGGAGGTGTGTCGAGCATTATTACATTCCACACCTGGCTGTCTTGAAGTCACCTGAGGCGAAAATACGGGTGGTGTTTGACGGTTCTGCTCCTACCTCGAATGGTGTGTCTGTGAACCAATGTTTGCACGCGGGTCCTAAATTGAACCGGGACATTGTGGACATTCTCACAGACTTTCGGTTACACCAGGTAGCGTTCGTCGCAGACGTCAAAATGATGTTTCGCCAAACCATGATACATCCGGATGACCGTCGGTATCAGCTGATTTTGTGGCGTGAGAGCCCAGATGAGCCGATGGTCACATACGAACTTAACACGGTGACGTATGGACTTAAGCCAAGTCCGTATTTGGCAGTACGTACGCTGCGAGAGTTGGCCGCACAGGAAAGGGTAAGATATCCTCGAGCCGCAGCAGTACTGGATCGCGACGTCTACGTGGACGATATCTGCACGGGTGCTGATAGCGTGGAGCAGGCGCTAATTCTACGAGACGAGTTGATCGCGATCATGGGTTCAGGAGGTTACGAGTTGCGGAAATGGTTGTCCAGTTGCCCAGAGCTCCTGGCCGGTTTGCCAGGCGAGTTCCATCAGGACCCGCACCTCTTTGAGAACCCGGACAATCCAAACACGTTGGGCATCCTCGGGGTGCAATATAGGCCAACGCATGACGTATTCACGTACAAGATCGAGCCCGACCTTTTGGAGAAAACTTGGACTAAGCGGTCGGTACTGTCGACAATCGCTAGAACGTTCGATCCTAGCGGATGGATCGCCCCGGTTACGTTCATGGCGAAGTGCTTTTACAAAGGTTGTGGCTAGCCAACTTAGGATGGGACGACCAACTCTCCGGAGAGTTGTTGAAGGATTGGCTCAAGTTTGTGACCACCTTACCAGGGATTGTGCACATCGCGATACCCCGCAAGTTAGTCCCATCGGTGGGATGTAAGGCTACCCTACATGGGTTTTGTGACGCCTCGGAGCGAGGGTACGCGGCAGCTGTATACCTTCGGACAGCAAGTTCAACGGGAACTGTGCACGTGCGTCTGGTTATGGCCAAAAGTAAGGTGGCACCAGTCAGAACTAGATGGACCATCCCCAAACTGGAATTGGCATGGCAGCTCTTCTAGCGCGCTTGCTAAATCATGTAACCTGCAATCTGCGTGGTACCATCAACTTGGATGAAACGGTGTACGCGTGGACTGACAGTCGGATAGTTCTGTGCTGGTTGCAGACGTCGGTACATACACTTGAGGTTTTCGTGGCAAATCGGGTGTCACAGATTACGGGGTCGGAAACTCCGTTAGTGTGGAGGCACGTACCGGGAGAATGGAACCCAGCGGACTGCGCTTCGCGCGGGTGCAGGGCACCTGATTTGGTGAGTCACCCACTGTGGTGGGGACCTCAATGGCTGACTGAGTCGCCGCAGGAATGGCCATTCAACGAGTGCAGGGCGCCGCTTGGGCCACCTGATCGAGGTTTGCGAGTGAACGTGGGGCAACTCGTACCGAAGCCTAACCCAGCTTTCTTGCTGGAACGGTATAGCTCCCTCGACAAACTTCTTGGGGTGACAGGTTGGATCAAGCGGTTCGTGAACAACTGCAGGAAGCCTCAAGCAGAACGGAACTTTACACCTGTCCTCTCGCCTGCGGAGCGGAATGCGGCTCTATGCTCATTGGTTCTTTTTTTTTTTTGCTCTGGCAACCCCGAGCTGAGCGGTCGTCAAAATCAGCTGTTAATCAAATTTTATTTTAATTAGTGTTTTTATACGTTTTCTTGTTTATAAAACCCTGTGAAGTAGTGAAAGTGATAAGTTTATAATATATCGGATGCTGTCCGATACAAATTTGAGTGGAAATACTTGGATTTTCGACTGTCTGTCATAACAGACAAAGGATTTGAATCAAGATTTGAACGAGCAACGGATTATCCCCTGGGAGTATCGTTTCTTTGATAACTTTTATACGATTCACAATCAATTACCACATTAGTATCATATAATACCATAATACACGACAGCACAACTCACTTATTGTGGGAATTTACTACCTATACATAACACAGCCGCGTGAACTTGCCTCAGGTTACTTTTAACGAAGTATACTTGACGGGAAGGTCAACTGCCGCTCAGACAAGTTATTCAACAAACACTTTATACCTATAGGAACTCAAAATCTTACTTCTCCTGCTAGTTTCGTTTTAGTCTAGTCTAGTTCTTACAGTGTCTCAGATCGCTTGTCAATTTGGGAAGGGAAACTGATGACACTTGACCAGGTTATTTTACCTACATAAACATATCACATTGCTTAATTAGTTACAGTACCTACTCACTAGCTTGTGAGCAAGTGTATATTGTGTATTAAGTAGTGTTTTATATATTTCAGCTGAAGCAGCAGCATCAAAATGCCTACTGAAACACGTTCTATGGCTAAAGAACAAAAGTTACAAAGACTAATGATAGAAGTAAAGGACTATGAAGCTCAGGTTGACCGGCTGGTCGATGAAAGGAATAACTTAGAGTGTGACATGCGAATGTTAAAGTCGAGCAAGGATACGATTAACCTGAAACTCACAAATGCCTACTGTTTACTTGAGGAATCTAAGGCAGATATTGATCACAAACAAGCTCTCATTGACATCCTGCGAGCAGAGATCTCTAAGCTACAAGTTACTTCAGACCGGGTTGAACTTTTAGAACAACAGCTTCGTGAGGCACTAAGCAGCCTAAATATCTTACAAAATGAGAAGCAAAATACAGCTATAATTCAGTCACAATCACTCCACAATGAACTGTCATTTGCCCTACAAGAGGAGCTTTCTTTTGCAAATGTGACAAGTGATCAACGATTTACTCAATGGACTGCACAAACATCTACTATAAATGTACATAATCATCCAAGACCAAAGAGATCTCAGCAGATTAAGGCAAAATTACTAAGAGCTTTGAATGCAAATAGATTATTAAGGAGACAACACAAAAATAAATATAAGAAACAAAATAGTCAATTGAAACGAGTAGTATTATATCAGGAGATTGACTCACTCAAGGCAGCTTATTCAGCTTTATCTGAGCAGCATGAAGAAGCAATGACCAAGCTAAGCCAACAATCTTCTACATTTGCACCGCCAACAAATAAAAATTTAATCAAACAAAAATGCAATGAAATCATGGCCTTGCTACAAGATGATACAGACAAGAAACATTTGTCATTGCTAAGTGACACAGGAGACCCGTCTGAATTTTCATCAAATGACAGCGGGTCACCCAAGACTAAAAAGAAGAGAAACCGTCATTCATCAATGAAAAGAAAACAGTGAAGGAGCACCAAGCTGTTTTAATACCACAACACTGCTCTCACCAATCTGCACGGTGCCCCCCCACCCCGCAGGAGGTTGACCCTCAGTGGGGCTGTGGCACTGTGTATTGTCAGCAGTCACAGCGAGGTCAGCATGCTACGATGGATTTGGAGCCCAGTACTCCTAAATCACGAGTCGAGCAGTCTGGTAGCGCCGCGCAGGGACTACATAGCTTGGACGCGAGTGCACTCACCACGCCACCGCGCGCTCCACTGGACGTCCCGAGCGCCTCGCAGCCGTGCGCCCCGCGGCCCCGCCGTGCGCATCGCAGCCATGCGCTCCGCACGCCCCGCTGTGCGCCCTCGCCTCTCGCTGTGCGCCCCACGCCCCACCCTGTGCGCTCCGCACGCCCCGCCCCGCGCCCCGCACGCCTCGCCATGCGCCCAGCCGCCTTCGTGTGCGTGGTCAGGTCTGCTCACGCCGCGCGTCGCCGGGCAAGGAGCCCAGGGTGCGCCGCTGGCGTTGCACACTAGCACGCCTACGCCCAGTACTCGTACCCAGCACGTTCAGCAGCTGCCCAAACCCGTGGACACTAATCTCGCTAAGACGGTCATCTTTAGTGACAGAATAGGAAAAGGTTTAGGTTACTTACTGCACAATCAACTTAATCAGGTTGTTGAAAATGTTTGTTTACCCCAGGCCTCGTTTGAACAAATTACTAATAGAATGTTAAACTATAACTTCTCTGAAAACACTACAGTGGTGCTATTATTAAGTCACAGTAGCGGTGTCGACAAGCGAGCCTTGACTAATTTTATTAATTCTTGTGCCACCCTAAATGTCCGTAACTGTATTATAGGCACATTACCTTATATTAAGGGACAAGTTGAATATAATAGTAGAATATTTAATTTTAATACTATGTTATATAAATTGACATGTAGTCATAGTGACAACTTATATACAGTTGACATTAATCTATTTGATAATTTTATATTGACAAACAGTACAATGTACTTATCTCTTTATTACAGCAAACTTTTAGCTAATTTGTTAGCTATGAACATTTCTGACCCGGTTACACATTGTACACCAGATCATTCTAGACTTAGGCCTCTTGCATCCAGGAACAATAAATCTCAACATTTAAACTAAACAATGAGACAAAGGAAAGCCGCTTAGTATTATTCATCAGAATATTCAGGGCTTTCCTGGCAAGGAGCTTGAGATTGAGTTGTTCCTGGAGTCAAAAAATGTGATATTTTATGCGTTTCGGAACACTGGTTGAAGGACTATGAGATGCTCATAAATTACGAAAATTATGAAATAGTCAGTGCCTTCAATCGAAAGTCCACTATTCGCGGAGGCACTTTTATTCTTGTTAATAAAAATATCAAAGCTAAAGAGCGAAAAGATATTGTTGGACTTTCGGTTGAATATGTGTGTGAACTGTCATGCATTGAGTTGGAGAAACATATTATAGTGTGCGTATACAGACCCCCTAAAAATAGTAACTATGAGAGTTTTGAACTAATTATGGAAGATGTTTTAAAGATATTATTAAAATCAAAGAATAAATTTCATATTGTGTGTGGAGATTTCAATATAAATTTATTAGAAAATGTTGCTTTTAGAAGTCGATTTATCAGTTTGTTTAAGTCATTTAACCTAAACAACATATTTAAAGAACCTACTCGAATAACTGCAACCACAGCATCTTGTTTAGACAATAGATCCAATTCCTTGTGCGCTACTAAAATCGCTAAGGCCAATTTGACATTTCTATAACCGTTTGCTATTCTACACGTAACTGTCAAATTCAAATGACAGCATTATAATCTCTAAAATACTTAAAATTAAGTGACAGCGCTAAACTTAGCTTTAGCCGATTAGTGCTATTCCACGGCGCACAAATTTAAGCATTTTAAAAATTTAAAACTGCTAAGATCGCTAATCTTAGCGGCCACTAAAAAGGTCCCTCTTAAAAATAATTCTGTCAGAACATCTCAAAATGGGTGGGGTTTTGGAGTGATTTGTGTAATTATTGGTCACATCAGAAAGTTCAAGAGTGGAAAAAAGGTGATCGGGATTTAAAGTGTCACCGGGTAGGAAAGTTTAAGAGTGAAAACAATTTAATCGGGAGGTTTTAGAGTTTCACCCGGTAGTATAGCCGAAGAGTGGAAACAATTTGATAGGAGGCTTTAGAGTGTCCCGGGAAGTAAAGTTTAAGAGTGGCAACAGATTTAAAGGTAATAGAGTGGCACCGGGTCAGAACGTTTTAAATTAGTGTATATGAATTTCTTTTTTTTTAATGCACTTACAGCGCTATATTATTCTCATAAATTAAATAATGAGAAAATTGAAAAATTCACTAGCGACCGTTTTAAATTAGCACCTAGTCAGAATGTTCTAGAGTAGGGCCGGGTTGTTAGGTTCTTAAGTGGTGGAACCAAAGGTACAGAAGGATTTTGAGTGTCACCGAAAATAAAAATATTTTTACCAGTTACAGATTTTTTCATTTATTACTAAAATTTATCTTTTTTTTTTAAATTGCAACACTGAATATAATAACGTCAAAATCAAATTATAGTCCTGTCAAAAACCCCTGTTTAATTTTCTAAAACTGGGCTTTCGTGGAATAGCACAACTTAAAATTGCTAATTTTAACCATTTTAACTTAGTGATTTTAACTTTAGAGATTTAAAATGGCTAACCTGTAGAATAGAGACCAATATCTACTGTGATTGTGACTATTCAGACCAAGAAATAGTAAATTGTTGTAAATCAGACCACAATGGACAATCTGTGCTTTTTCCATGTCGTCCTAAAGTTGAAAAGATTGTTATTAGTAAAAGAATTATAAGCTCCAACCAAGTAGACAAACTCCATACTGCACTATCAGAAAAACTACCAGTTCTAGACTATGATACTAACAATCCAAATAACTTTTATTCAAAGCTTTTTATAACGATACGTGATGAATTTGAAGACAAATTCAAGGTAAAGAAATTAACAATTAATCCAAAATTTAAATTCAGCGACTGGGCAACTGTAGGGATTCGAACAAGTAGGAATAAGTTATTTGAGCTGTATGACGAAAAGTCTTATAATCATAGTGTAACTTTTGTTGAACATGTTAAAAATATTCTAAGATATTCAAAAATGTTTGCATACAAGCTAAAGCAATTTTCACCAAAAATAAAATATACTCTGCTGAAAATGTTATTAAAACTGTTTGGAAAGTTGTCAATTCAGAGACTGGTCGAAACAAACCAATTGAAAAATCTCATTCTTTGATGACTGGTCAGGGCATTGTTACTGCAGACGCTGATGTAGCTAATGAGTTTGAAACTTTTTTCAGTAACATCCCATTCAAAACTACTGAGTCACTTAACTCTTCGCCAATCATCGCGTCAAATCTTCTTAAAAACAATGTTCAGACTTGTGTTAATATATTTGAGTTTAGGCACATTAATGCGAACGTAATATTAAAAACTTTTAAAGATATAAAAGTAAAAACTACAGAGGATTTATGGGGCATGTCAGTAAGACTATGTAGTTCTTTAATTGATACATTAGCACCATACTTAGCCTGTATATTTAATGCTTGCATTGATCATGGCGTATTTCCTGATCTCATGAAGCACAGTAAAGTAATACCTCTTTTAAAGCAGGAGATAAAACGGATCCCAGTAACTTTAGGCCAGTATCTGTACTACCAGTTTTGAGTAAAGTTTTGAGAAAATTGTACTTAATCAAATGCTCCTACATTTCAACTTAAATAAATTACTACATGATCAACAATTCGGTTTTACGAAAGGGCGCTCGACAACCGACGCTGCTGTTAACCTCCTACAACTTATTTACGGTGCTTGGGAGGAGTCGCAGGATGTCATAGGGGTGTTCTGCGATTTGTCCAAGGCATTTGATTGCGTTGATCATGAGACACTGTTGCTGAAACTGGACCATTATGGTATAAGAGGAAAAGCGCTTGATTTAGTTCAATCTTATCTCGGAGATAGGACGCAGACAGTGCAGATAAATGGTGTGAAGTCGATAGGATCTGCCGTCAGAATTGGTGTACCGCAAGGATCAATTTTGGGGCCGTTTCTATTTTTAGTATACATAAACGACTTGCCGTTCATGGTACAGAATCTAGCCAAGATAGTGCTTTTGCTGATGATACTTCTTTAATATTTAAAGTGGATAGAAAAGCTGTAAATATTGACGAAGTAAATGGCGCACTTGATCAGGTTCATAAATGGTTTACGTCAAACAATTTAGTGCTGAATTCTAAAAACTAAATGTATTAAATTCTCTTTGCCTAATGTAAAAAGTATTAAACACGATGTTGTTCTAAATAATGAAAAGCTTAATTATGTAACTGAAACAGTTTTCTTAGGATTACACTCGACGCAACCGTTCAATGGGATCACATATACTAGCACTGGCTAGTAAACTTAGCTCAGCGGCATACGCTGTTCGAAAAATTCGACAATTGACCGATGTTGCTACAGCCAGGCTTGTGTATTTTAGTTACTTTCACAGCATAATGTCCTACGGATTATTGTTATGGGGCAAGCCGCTAACATTGAAACTATCTTTGTGTTACAAAAAGGGCTATAAGAGCAATATATAAACTGCGAAGTCATGAATCCCTACGAGAATTGTTTAAGGAAATTGGCATTCTTACGCTTCCTTCGCAGTACATATTTGACAATATAATGTATGTACGTAAGAATTCCAGTTCCTATTTAAGAAACTCTGATATTCATTGTCGTAATACAAGAAATAAAAATAAAATTGTACCGCCACAAACTAGATTAAGTAAGATCAGTAAATCATATATGGGTAACTGTGTACGCTACTATAATAAAATTCAGAGGAAATTTTAAAGTTAAATGATAGGCAATTTAAAATTAAAATAAAGAATACTTTATGTTTGAAAGCGTATTACAAGACTGAACATTATCTGAAAGACAAAGATGTCTGGTTAGTAGCAACAGTTGCTCCAACACAATGCAAGAGATAGGCATTATTTAAAAATAAACATGACATTATATTTTAGTGGTTAAACTTTTATGATATGTAAATTGACATGTATAGTGGTTAAATTTGACATTTCATACTTATTATTCTTAAATTTTTGACATGTATTTTTACATTTACTGTAAATTTACTTTTTTGTTATGTTATTTTATTGCTCGTATATTTAAAGTACCTTTATTTTAAAGACGAAACAGTTAGAATAATCTACTGTAATATTATTTTTATTTTGTTGAGCCGTTTTTGGCTATTACTATTATACTATTAATTTATTTTCTAGCTTAGATAGGGTAGCATAGGGCCTAAAATATTGTCAACTTTAGAATAGGTGCACTTCTGGGCAGGTTTTTGGGGGGTTTTCCTGTCCAGGGGGTCCGGCTAACTATACGTATGGAACACCTTTTTAAAATATTGACAGAATGTAATTCCATTTACTTGTCAATCACTGAGGCATAAAGTTACATGCTGTGTGGTTAGCCTGGCCAGCCCCGAGGCAGTGCCTTTATTTTTATTTTTTTTATCCCGCCCGTGCCGCGTTTAGAGTAGGAACACAAATTGTTATAAAAAATAGAAAATTTTGCATTAGAAATTTTCTCTTTTTTAAGTTTGAATTAGAATGTGACTTTCTTAAAGAGAATCTTGTAAATTCCTACTAAGAAATAAATTATTGAATTTGAATTTGGTTAGAGTCGTCCAGGCGGAACATTTTGAAGAGGAGGTCAGGCTGCTCAGGGATGGACGTGGAAAGCTGAAGGGAGGAATTGTTCGCCTCAACCCATTCCTGGATGAGCAAGGTATGCTCAGGGTTGGAGGCAGACTTCGGAACGCTAGCCTGCCCTTTCGGCTCGGCATCCACTGTTACTTCCAAAGGGGACCCTTAGTTGAGCTCTTAGTCAGGGATCGTCATGAGAAAAACTCGCACGCGGGCTGTAATGCGCTATTGGCCATCCTACAGCGCGAGTTCTGGATCTTATCGGGACGACGAACGGTACGTAGCGTTATGTTTAGGTGCTTGCCTTGTTACCGCTTGAAGGCAGCCACAATGCAGCCACAGATGGGAGATCTCCCACCGGACCGGGTGACGGAGGCCTGGACGTTTGCAGGTGTGGGAACGGATTTTGCAGGCCCTTTCATGGTAAAGGCATCACGCCTACGGAACGCAAAGTCTATCAAGGCGTACTTGTGCGTGTTCGTGTGCCTAGCCACCAAGGCCGTCCACTTGGAGCTCGTGGCCGACCTATCTACGGAGGACTTTTTGGCAGCGCTGGAGAGATTTACGTCGCGACGAGGGCGACCAGCGCTGATCAGGTCGGATTGTGGTACCAACTTTAAGGGTGCTGATCGGTGTATGAAGGAAATTGTAACGTTCTTAAGGGAGAACGAAGAAGCCATCAGCACGGGCCTCTCCCGTCAGGGCATTACCTGGGTGTTCGATCCACCAGCGTGCCCTCACTGGGGTGGTATTTTTGAAGCGGTTGTAAAGTCCGCTAAGACGCATTTGTTGCGCGTTGTAGGGTTAACAATTTTGACTTTCGAGGAGCTGGCGACCGTGTTTTGTAAAATTGAGGCTGTACTCAATTCGCGTCCTTTGTGTCCGCTCAGCTCAGACCCAAATGATTTAGAGGCCCTGACGCCAGGGCATTTCTTAATTGGCCGCCCACTTAACGCCTTGCCGGAATATCCCTATACGGAGGTGAATAGCAATCGTTTGTCGCGTTATCAGTTGTTGCAGCAAATGACTCAAAACTTTTGGAAGCGTTGGTCGCTTGAGTACTTGCACATTCTGCAGCAACGCCTTAAGTGGACGGACAGGACTGAACCCCCTGCATTGGGGATCTCGTTCTGGTTAAGGATGTCAACCTACCGCCACTGCGTTGGCGCCGGGGCGCATTCTCAACCTGTTTCCGGGTAGTGATGGCACTCCTCGAGTTGCAGAAGTTCAGGTGGGGGATTCAGTCCTTAAGCGAGCAGTAGCTACATTATCACGCCTGCCATGCATAGAGCGGACCGATGGGTCGGTCCGGGGCGGGTGAATGTTTAGTTTTCGTATAAAATGGGCGCGCGGTGCTGGCAACACTGCTCTGTCATCTTGTCACGTCCTCTGCCGTCGCCCGCATCGTGGATGCGAAGTTTAATTATAAATAAATTGGGGGCCAACGGGGCCGATTCCTCATTCGGAGAGGAATCTTTAGTTGTTTTTGTGTTGAAAACATTGTTGATGTCGAACTGTGAACTGGTGAATGGTGGAGTGATGAACTGAGGTGAAGCCAAAACTGTCGGAGGGACGGAGTGCCACACGAGCTGGTGCCCGGGTGCAGTAAGTCTAGTACCTAAGTCCCAATCCAAAAGTCTTCCTCAAACCTGATACCTATTTTTCCTGTCAAAAACTAGACTTACAAGGAAACGACGGCGTCATCGTTCGCTCGGTAAGCAATTCGTTGCTGGGCCCTGTTTAAGTAGATTTTGGAAACAAGAATTTCTCGGCCGGAAACTTTCCGGAGCAGAATTCTCTCATTAAATTTATTTTATTTAGCTATAGTAAAGAGCACTACGAATCGTAGTCAAATGTTGTTCCGAGGCTGATCGACCATTTAGTTTTAGATTTTAAGATAACTTTAATTTGCTTCCACTGCGCTAAGATCAGCTTCGGAATCAAACATCATTATTCATTGAAATCTAGACTGTATTCTGCATCAAGCACTTACAACTCAGAACAGAAACTGCTGAACATTGACGATAGTCATAGAAACTTATTGGAATCGTGTTTCAATTAAAAGTTTTACAACTATCCAGCAAGCAAAACTCAGTCATTCATAAAGTTTCTTATCTAGTGCTCAAGTATCTTGCTTGTTAAGTACAGGTAACAACTAACTATCCAAGTATCTAGGTAGAAGGCATCTGTATCATCAATACATAGTATAAAATGAAGTCGCTTTTAGCGTTTCTCTATCTGTCTGTCTGTCGTAGAATTCGCTAACTCTTTCTAAACCATGCAACTCACTTTAATGCATGTTTAGTGATAGATAAGAATGATTCAAGAGCAAGGTTTATATGTATAACACATGGCGAGAAAACGACTTGCAACGGGTGAAACCGCTAACAAGCTGCTAGTATAATATAAATAAATATAATAATTGAACTACTATCTTGCTCAGTCTAAAGTAAACTAATAACGAGATTAATATCTATACATCATCAAACAGTGACTAAATCTTTACCTTGCAATGAAGATAATGTATAAGTACATATTTTACGAAAATGCGTTCCATGTGATATCATGGACTTTTAGCCGGCTTAGAATAGCATCACCCCTTTTCTATCTTGAGAGTGTCGTAAGAGGCGACTAAGAAACTTAAGGGCTTCATGAGTATCACAATTTTAGGCGACAGGCTGACAACCAGTCACTATAGTGATACATATTTGTTTGAATAATTTCCATTAATAATTCCTTTTTATAAAACGGCTCTCATATATTTGTTAAACGTGGCGATAGCGCCCTTTTTTACGGTCGTTAACGCTCTGTCTACCCCGCAAGATATAAAGGCATGATATGTGAACGTAAAATGCGTTTTAGAAACAGCTGCTTCGCACAATTGAAGATATACGAACGATTAGCCAAGGTACGAAGTTAATTAATAATTCATGATAAGAAACCAACTAGGTCTACTATTTGTTGAGTCTAGAATCATCGAGTATAATGAAATCGATTATGATTACCTACTAACTCGATACTTTATCGTATTGTAGACTAGCGACTCGCCCAACGGTTTTACCCCCCCTCTCTCTTTCTCTCTTCGAGTGGGACACCAAGTCGTCCAGCGGCCCAATGTACCCTGGTGTCAGAGTTTTTCAACTGCCTACTACAAGTACCTCCTGCTTGTCGAAATAGACCTCTTTACCTGGCTTGTATCAATCAATATCAATACATAGTATTAAAATTAAATCTGTTTTTGCGTTTCTCTGTCTGTCGTAAAATTCGCTAACTTTTCCTGAACCTCGCAACGGAATTTGATGCAGTTTTTTGAAATAAATAGAAAAAAGCCTTTTTCCCCTCGGGAAAATCAGTTGCAGCGGGTAAAACCGCTAATGGGCCGCTAGTATTGTATATAAAAATCTCTTAAATCTCTTTAGCTATTGAATAAATATTGTATTTTCATTTTCAGACACATATACCTATGTATAGGAAGAAACTGTAAACGACTTTGTTTTATACCTACTGTGTAGCACAACTTAACTATAAGCGATGTATTTAGTGATGATGCGAGTATATTTGTTATAGTGCAGTGCAGTTACCTACCTTCTTGCAAGGTCGCGTTCGAAATCCATGTACTAAGTACTATTGTATTTACCTGCTACAATTCAGAATAGTTCATTAAATATTCACAAGAATTAATAGTTTTTGAAATCTAAATGTTCGTAGGTAAATACTTACTTCAAATCCAAAACTAACTTGTCACCTACCCGCAACTTATGTTATCGTAAAACAAAAAGTTTGTCATCTGATAGGCCCTACCAACTTAGTTCTTGAGGTGTAATTTCAAACCAAGAATCCATATAAATGCTAAATACTTGTAAAAACTTTTAAACTTGGGTCCGCTCTTTTCAAGTTAAATTGTTTTTGTTATGCACTTTTTTTTATATGACGGAAAAAATTGTTAATAAAAAAAGCGGCCAAGAGCGTGTCGGACACGCTCACAAATAGGGTTTCGTAGTCAACGTTTAAATATCAGGCCTTTCAGCGTTACAAATTTAATTTTGTTACTGGTTTGTTTGCAGCTGTATGGTTACCAACCGCAAATTGAAAAACTTTAATATTTCCTTAATATTAAGTGGTACAGTATTCGCTATAATTTTCATGGTAACTTTATACTAAGAACTATATTCCATTTTTTTTTTCAAATTTTTAGCATGCATACTTTAAAAGTTACAGCTGGAACAAATTATGACTCAAAAACACCCCTTTTAAAAGCAAATATCTTGAGACAGAAACATTTTAGAGACTTTGTTTCAAAGAAACCTCCCCTTAATTTTAAAAGACCTATTCAACGATACCCTACTCAATATTACAGGAGATAAAAAAATTTTTTGCCCCCCTTTCACATGTATGGGAAGGGGGTCCAATAAAGAATTCAAATATTTTATTCTCAACATTTCTGAATTCGGGTCAACACGATCTATCTTCACACTAAATTTCATGTCGATAGCTCTAAAACTGACGAAGTTATGAGGGCGCGGCATACAGACAGACAGACAGACAGACAGACAGACTTGACGAAACTATAAGGGTTTCTAGTAGACTACGAAACCCTAAAAAAGGTAACTCTGACTATTAACACTATTTTTTAACACCTTCACCTACTTATTAAGGCTAAGTTTAGGTTTGGCTAATTCGAGTTTAGTACTAATTAGTTTTTATTACTCTGTGTCGTAATTTTGAGTTTATTACCTCTGATATGAAGTATCTTTGCAGGTACAATGACTTTGTAGCCTTGTCTGTGGCTACTACTGTATGTATCTGTTTTCTTTTTTATGAAAAACTTGTTTTTGAATGTAAAAGAGTAGTTTCCGGAAGACTTGTTTTGCAAGGATTCACTCTGGCGTATACCTGAGCATTTTTTATTCTTTACCTTTTGAATTTCAGGTCCTTGACAATAACGACAAAAAAAAATTTTTGTGACGTCGAAAAGTACACTTTTTAGTTAATAATAATTTGTTCAATGTTCGTCACAACAAAAGAAAATACAGACCTCTAATAATAATTTATTTCAACCTGTTTGACACATACCAGTGGGTCTAGTATGTAATACTAATAAATTCTGTGGTCCTAGGCACTATCGTACGTCTGTCTAGTTCTGTTTGCCAGTTCACTTTACATAGGTACTAGGTACGTGGGTAACCACTTCGTTGCGATGTAAAGTAACAATTAAAGTACTGCGAGTGCATTGCAATACAATCCCAATACATCTGTAAAGTCACTTTACCATTCAGAACGTCCTTGTGCTATAAGTATACTTATACTTTTAAATGCGGCTGCAAAGTCAACGGCCTATTAAATGTTTATACTTATTACATCGACGCTGAAGGTCCTACTGATAGTAGCCCTTTATATCACTTTTGATGTTCATACACGGAAATATTTTCAGTGATATTGTATCATTATCGCTTTCATTATGTCCAGTCCATAGTACATTTTGTATCATATCATGTGTGTAGGTATGATGTTCGTGCATAAAAATATTTATGAGTGATGAGGCAGTGACGTGTCGTTACAGGCGACTAAGGAATGTATCTAGGGAATGGGCAGCGGCGTTCCCTGTAAATACAACAGCGTTCACCAATCCAACTGCCAAGCGAGGTGGGCATGGCAAATACCCCATGGGGTGCACCCATGTCCAGCATTAGATTGTTTTGATCATAGTAGTAGTAATAGAGAAAGCGATGGAAGTATACAAGGATCGTAGCAAGTGGAAGGATGTAATCTACACTCAATGTCAAGTCGTGACAGAGTGGTCGTGGTCGTCAGTTGAGGATTAGTTGCGTGCTATCCGTCGCCACTCTTCTCGAACTGTTGTTTTCCTGGTACACTTATAACAACAGCCTTCACTTAAACGCTTCTGCCTACCCCTCCGGGAAAGAGGCGTGCGTGATGTATGTGTGAATGTACATATGTTCGTATTCGCAAAGTTTACTGAACACGTCAGTCTGTGGGCGTGTTTGCCCACTATTGATTAGTTTGCACGTTTATGTCGTCCATCACCTGTTGTTGTTCAGTTCATAATTCGCGGAAAATGCGTAATTGTGTGAAAATGATTCTGAGAAGAAGACAGAAACCCTATAAATAATCCGAATGAAGCTATAAAGAAGTAGTCGCGATAAGGCTAAAACATAACTAAATTCACGAAAACTTGCATACAGACAACCTACCTTAAAACCACATAAACAATGTAATTGAATAGGGAGAATGTTGTTTTTTACTCTTGTCTACAAACTTGGAGCGCAGATTTTGTCGCAGGCTTGTCGTCCTTGCGGTAGAAAAATTTGCAAGTTGTCCATAAACGCATACCTTCATTAGGTATATCAATTCAACCAGTTCGTGTAGTGTGTGCCATCGACATGCTAAGCAGAACTGGATAAGTAGGAAACTGTAACAACCGAGTTATAAAAAAATAATTTACTTTCTTATCTACAATTCAATGGACTTAGTAGTTCCTAATAAGAAAAGATAAGATTGTATAATCAAAACCATGATTAAAATCGCAGGAAAATTTGCAATTCATAGAACAAGTTTAGTTATCAGCTGAGAGAGATGTTACTTAGCTATTATGAGAATCTGTTACACAATGATCAGTTGTATAATTCGCAACGTTTCTAATCACAATTAATCTCGTTGGTTTTATTAGATAACATCCTGGTAAAGTACCCAAGTACCTACTGCTGGTGGTTTTGCAATGCAAACTTCTCAAATTATTCCTAAAGTGAACTGTAGATTTCGTAGCAGTGGCGAAAGACTTTGTTACAAGTTTGGATGAAAGGATAATTGTATATTAATGAAATTCACTTGGGAAGACAAGATAAAATTGTAACAAATTTTAGTCATTAACACGAAGGGCTAGAAAAATAAAATACATTTATAAGGCACGCTGCTTGCGTACCAAATTTGTATGTTAATCTAACTGAACACGACGGACGTATTATATTTGAATTTTCATGTTTTCGACCATTTGCGGAAGTTATTCAATCTTTGCTATAATTAGATTTAGTAAATAAAATTCGCGATTATGCTTGCTTATAAATAATAGATTTCTAGTGACATAATATTCCGGTTCTCTTACGCATTTTGACCAGTTTTTAATCGAATTATCTGGACATTTGACATAGGAATAGAATTGATTATGCAACTTCGATTTGATCAACAAGACTCTAATGATATTATTAAAGTCTTTAAGATAGGTTTATTATGCCCATTGTTGCTAAAAATGAAAAGCCCATGATAGCAAAACACGCTATATGTTTTTTTCTTAGGTTTATAAGGTTTGTTGAAAAAAAACAACCCTCAGTAGGCAAATCATGCTAGCTCACGCAATGCAACGCAACTATCTTAGATAAGAAAGCTACTGTTTTGCCCAATTCCCTTTTTATTTGACCGGCAAAGGGTCAAGCTTACCCTAGAGTAATATAAGGATCTGAGTTCAAAATTGTTTTGGGTTCTGCTTGTTTTCCATAATACCCTGAAACCAGTGAGACCTCTTCGTGATCCTAGTAGGAATCTGTTAAAGCTTTACCCAATCTCTTGCAAATTCCTGAGTAAATCTATCTCGGCGACTAACTGCTTGTTTGTCCTGATCAATCTCGGTGTTGCAAACTCCCAAGTTTGTCCTGTAAGTGTCTGGGAAGTTTCCAGAACAAAGGCTTAGATGTCAGTCCAGACGAGACTTTGTTACACAGCCCTTACAGGAACAAAGAGTTACTAGTGGCTTCTACTGATGTGTATTTTCATATTTTTTTTCCTCAGATGACTTATTTCCAAAATGAAGTAAAATCTAGAAAACGAAACCTATTGAAAACTCCTCGTCAATCAAGCTCTGTGTTGCAAACTCCCAAGTTCGTCCTGTAAGTGTCTGGGAAGTTTCCTAAACAAAGCCTTGGATCCTCTATGTCAGTCCATACGAGACGAGACTTTGTTATACAGCTCTTACAAGAACAAATATGTAGTTACTAGTGGCTTCTACTGATGTGTATTCTCTTATTAATGTTCCTCAGGTGACCTATTTCCAAAATGGAGTAAAAAGTAGAAAACAAAACCTATTGAAAACTCCTTGTCAATTGCTCGGTGCTGGAAACTCCCAAGTTCGTCTTGTAAGTGTCTGGGAAGTTTCCTAAACAAAGGCTTGGATCCTCAATGTCAGTCCAGAAGAGACGAGACTTTGTTGGACAGCTCTTACAAGAACAAAGAGTTACTAGTGGCTTCTACTGATGTGTATTCTCTAATTTATGTTCCTCAGATGACTTATTTCCCAATTGAAGAAAAAAGTAGAAAGCTAAACCTATTGAAAACTCCTTGTCAATTACTCGGTGTTGGAAACTCCCAAGTTCGTCCTGTGTCTGGGAAGTTTCCTAAACAAAGACTTGGATCCTCAATGTCAGTCCAGAAGAGACGAGACTTTGTTGAGCAGAGCTACCAAGAACAATGAGAGTCTAGTGGCTTCTGTAGTTGTGTTAAGACTTACCCACTTCTGATATAAAATGTTTCTCGAATGACGTGGTAGATATTTTGATATTTAAAAAGGATGTGTACTTATCCATTCCCATAATGTCGTGAAAAATAGAAAACTGCTAGGATATTGACAGTATATAACGATTATATTTGATGATAGTCGTAATACTCATAAACTTTCGTACCTAAGCCTAAGCAAACGTCTAGCAGAATAGAATCTTTCAGCATCACCTTAACTTACCCATTTAAATGGATTATAATCTTCTACACTACTACTATTACAGCCACAACAGTCCACTGCTGGACATGGGCCTCCCCCAATTGGGGGGTATTGCCATACTCACCACGCTTGGCGGGCGGATTGGCGAGCGCAATGCAAGGTGTTGAAGATATTCACAGGAAACGCTGCTGCGTGCTGCCCATTTCTTGGATTAATCTTTTAGTCGCCTTTTACAACACCTACAGGTAGAAGTGGGGTGATGCTATTTTAAGCCGGCACCACAATCTTCTATACAATTATCAATAACTAATCTACGTTGATCACGGAGCTGCTGCTAATTGGTTCTCGAAAGGGACTGATAACTGGCCTTTTACACTCATTTTCCGCCGGAGACAGGCAATTCTTCATTACACAGAGATCGTGAAGACAATAAAATACGGAAATTCTATAAAACATCGGCTGTCTTTGTTTGATAACGCAAGGCTAAAATAATTAAACAATGCTCGGTGCTTATCTTGGAATTCGATTTGGATTCGAGACAAAAGAAAGTTAACGATAACAATAGATCCTTACCAAGCAATCAAAGAAACTGAAGAATTTTGATTAGAAAACGAAGCGATTGTTTTGTTTATATTGAACTAGCATCTTACAACCTTTTCGTCCTGTTTCTTCTTTATTTTACATACATATATAACGCCTATATCCCTTGCAGGGTAGGCAGAGCAAAACGGCTGTAAAAACGGCCATTTACAACACGTCTGATAAAAGTTTGAGAGTCATTCAGAAGATGGTGTATCACTAGTGACAGGTTGTGAGCCTGTCGCCTAAAATTGTTATACAAATAAACTCTCAAATCCCTTAGTCACTTCTTACGAAACCCACGGTAAAGATTTGGGTTGATGCTATTCTAAGTCGGCACCACACAGGAAACTTAATTTTTTATCTACTTAAAAACCTGCTAAAGAAACATATTCGGGAATTGGAGATCAAATCCACATCCACATAAAATGAATGTCACTGGTTTCATTTCATAAAAGCCGTTTCTTTCCTTGCGGTCATGTTATACAATTTCTTGCTTTTTTTAATTTGGCACACTTTAAAACTTTTATACGCAATGTATTTTGGTGAAACCAAGGTTCTCACTTAGTTAAGATGTAAATGGAAAGCGTTCAAAGGATGAACACAAGGTTTCGTCAATTATCTAATGCCGAACATCCTGAGCTGAGAGATAACGTTGGTTTCAATGTTAGGGGATGTTCATGAGATATGGCTTAGTTGTTTTTGCCGTGGAAAGAAGGTTTCACGGGGCTTATAGGGGGATCTTAGGTAGCGTGTAAACAAAATCATAAATTACCTACTCCAAAAGAATCTCTGAAGCGAGTTATTTTTTACTTAGGTGTAGGTAGTTACTGAGATATGCCGAGTGATGCCGGCTTAGAATAACAATCCCCTCTCTCTTTCTCGACGGTGTCGTAGGAGGCGACTAAGGGACTCGTGGGTTTTCGGAGACAGGATGACGATCTGGCACTATAGCGATACGCGATTTTTCTGCAACGTTTGCGGACTAAAATATTTGTCAGACGTGGCAACTACGCCCGTGTTTTTACGGCATTTAACGGTCTGTTTCCCTGTAAAGGCGTGATGTGGGCTTGTATGTACATATATGGTGCGTATGTACAAAACAGCAATCAAAACCCATTCCACCTTTGTTATATACAACAACAACAAAGTGAATATTTTAGTTCAGTCGAGCTGACACTACATCGCGAGCTAGAGTTACACAAATAGAGTCTTTGTTCGTTCAGCGTAAGGCTTAAGCTAAAGCTTGACTGAGCTAGTAAGCCGTAACGCAAAAACCTATCATACACAGATGCGACTTGTAAAATCATGAAATATTTTAGTTCAATCGAGCTAAAACTACATCGCGAGCTAGAGTTACAGAAACGGAGTCATTGTTCGTTCAGCGTAAGGCTTAAGCTGAAGCTTGACTGAGCTAGTAAGCCGGAACCAAAGACCTATCCATAAATGGATGTGTCTTGTAAAAACATGAAATATTTTAGTTCAGTCGAGCTGAAACTTCATCGCGAGCTAGAGTTACACAAATAGAGTCTTTGTTCGTTCAGCGTAAGGCTTAAGCTGAAGCTTGGCTGAGCTAGTAAGCCGGAACAAAGACCTATCATACACAGACGCGACTTGTGAAAACATGAAATATTTTAGTTTAGTTCAGCTGACACTACATCGCGAGCTAGAGTTACACAAATGGATTCTTTGTTCGTTCGGCGTACGGCTTAAGCTGAAGCTTGACTGAGCTAGTAAGCCGGAACCCAAAGACCTTTCATACACAGACGTGACTTGTAAAAACATGAAATATTTTAGTTCAGTTGAGCTGACACTACATCGCGAGCTAGAGTTACACAAACGGAGTCTTTGTTCGTTCAGCGTAAGGCTTAAGCTGAAGTTTGACTGAACTAGTGAGCCGGAACCAAAGACCTATCATATATAGACGCGACTTGTAAAAACATTAAATATTTTAGTTCAGTTCAGCTGAAACTACATCGCGAAATAGAGTTACACAGATGGAGTCTTTGTTCGTTCAGCGTAAGGCTTAAGCTGAAGCTTGACTGAGCTAGTAAGCCGGAATCCAAAGACCTATCATACTTAGGCATGATTTTCCGTAAAAATATGCTCTCTAACATAGGTGAAGTAAGCGCATAATTAGGTAGGCGTACAATCAATCATGTATGTATGTACATTCGGTTCTCTTGAAAGTAACAAAAATAAATTCAAAATAAATCACATAAAACCAGTTTAAAATGTCCTGTAAGGTAAAATTGAATAACTATTGAAAAAACTTTAAATGTCCCAGGATTCTCCTCCTTGAATTGTGCTTTAAACGAAAGCAGCGTCTTAAAAATGATGGATCTTTGCAGTAATCCTACAAAATTGGTACAATACAAAGGCTTTTCGTAGAAATGTGGTTTAAAGTATTTCAAGGCTCGAAGTACGTAAGTGGTTATTTCTTTGATTATTAATTCAACAGTTGCATTCTGACCTTTGACGTTGAGTATAACAATAATCTTTCCTTTGAGTGCTTTGTAAATAAATATGTGATTAGGTATAACTATAGCCTCTTGGACATGGAATTTACTTTTAATTTTGGACTTTGAATGTTCAACCGACATTACTAATGTTTTCAATTTGACCCTTATTTATGACTGTTGCGTATTTTTGGACCGTTTTTATTTACGAATATACTTTATAGCTGTCTCTAGTTAACAATGAACAATTTAAGGATCTGATGATGGAAGCCTGAGGAGATCAGTAAATCTCTAAAATTTTATAGGGATGTTTTTGGAAAACAGGATTTGAACCTGCGACCTTCGGCATCTGTACTGTCGACGCCACTACCAACTGGTCTATCGTGTTTCTATCCTAGCTTGCGAATTAAGCAATCTATCTTGGCCACTAACGCGTGATGTTTATAGGGATGGTTGACGTCAATAGCAGGTCTATATTGTACTTTGAAAATAAGTATTCATTAGAGCTACCGGTTCGTACGAGGGGAGCTGAAGATTTGAAAGTCAGAACATATTCAAATGTCAGTCAGCCACATGGTATGACCTTCGATATATGCCAAGTGATATCAGCAATCTATCAAGTAGCCGCGAGTGTGACTCGTTCGACCCCACAGAGACAATATCTAAGACACTATCAACAACTAATCTACTTGACCTCGTGGTTGCACTTCATTAACTCATACATACATACATATATCACGTCTATATCCCTTGCGGAGTAGGCAGAGCGTAGACGGCTGTAAAAACGGCCATTTACACCATGTTTAGTTTTCGTATAAAATGGGCGCGCGGTGCTGGCAACACTGCTCTGTCATCTTGTCACGTGGGACTTTTCGGCGGGCTTTTTAAGACTATAGGCGCGAACTTTTATCTTTGATAAAAATAAATTCATTTTTATTAGTTATTTTAATTATTCTGTTTGTAATATAGTGTAAATTGTAAATAAAGGCAGTGAGTGTTGTGGGTAACATGCAAGAGGGGGTCCAAGACCCCCCTCCTGGGGGTGGTGGTTCCGCCAGGAAGACACCAAGAACTGTTGAACATTCTGATGGGAATGATGACTTTTTTAAGCCATATCTTAAACCAGGATACACTCGGGTGTTCCCAGTAAATACAGCACACGGGGAATATACCGTATATGTTGAAAAAGAAAATGAAAAGTATGGTAACAACAACCCATTGATGTTGGCCAACTTTTTCAAGCGTAACGTGAAAGGAGTCTATAACATAAAGCGAATTAACGCCACCAAGGTGGGGGTTGTTTTCACACAAGCCATTGAGGCTAACAACTTTCTGAAAGACGCGGAGTTTTTGTCCAGACACTCGTTGAGGGCATTTATACCAGCTAAAGCGGTAGAAACAGTCGGTGTACTACGGTATGTACCAACAAGCATATCTAATGAAGAGATATTCAAGAAGCTAACGTGCAACGTGGAGGTAGTCGCTGTTCGCCGCTTTACCAAAAAGACCAACGGGGAGGTCAAGCCGTTCACTTCGGTGAGTGTGACATTCCTCTCCAATACTTTACCGGACTATGTCTTACTAGATATTTGTCGCATGAAGGTATCGGAGTATGTTCCGCCTCTGCTCCAATGTTACAAATGTTTTAAGTTTAATCACGGAGCAAAGATCTGTAAAGGCACACAAATATGCTCAATCTGTGCCCAGGGGCACCATTACACTAAATGCACAGACAGTAATGACGAAACTAAAATTAAATGTGTAAACTGTGGTGGTGCTCATCTTGCTATTGCAAGACAATGCCCCGTCAAGCAAGCAAAAATTGAGGAGAAAAAAGAACAGGTCGGCCTATGCCGCTATTGTGGCCAATGGCGAAAAAAAAAATTTAGTTAGAAATTATGAAAAAGATTTCCCAGTAATAAAACCGAAAATCGCACCAAAGCCCATTGACAAACCAACAGTGCAGAAGCAGAACTGTTCTTCTACTCAGCCCAAATCTCAAGTAGAAACTGAAACCAAGAGTGACCAAAAATCAATCCCAATTGACAAATTATTATCCGAATTAATTAACAACGAATTCATCATGAACGGACTTGTTGCTTCTTTGGTCGCTCTAGGAACAGTAACGAAAAATGACGACAAAAAAATTAAAGAAGTTCTTATTGACAAATTAGATTATAATGGATAAATCTTTTATTAGAATATCTCATTTTAATATTGAAGGTGCCGTTAGCAAAAGACCCCTACTAATCGAATATTTACATAAAAATGATATAGATGTATGTCTGTTGAATGAAACTTTGCTTAAGGAGAAGTCAAAGTTTGCCATCCCAAATTACCATTTTATTTCCAGCATGGTCCAGACGGTCATGGTGGTGTAGGTATTTTAGTAAAAGATATTTTTAAATATTCTATTATTCACAACCCATATTATGATTATTTACAATCCATAGCCATTGTTCTTGCTACCAATATAGGAAAGATTACAGTTTTATGTGCCTATGCTCCACCTCCAAGGCAAGGGAGATATTTTAGAGGAAGGAGGTTTAAGCAAATTCTAGATGATCTACCTAGACCTATGATCTTGGCTGGTGATCTTAATGCTCATCACGTGGCTTTTGGCTGCCTCTCGACAAACTCTAGGGGCACTGAAATTTACAATATTTTAGATGAGACTGATTTATGTATACTCAACTCAGGAGCACCAACTACTGTAGGTAGAATAAACCATAATCAATCTGCTATTGATGTTACTTGTGCAAGTCCTACCATTGCTGCTATGTGTGACTGGAAGGTCCATGAGGACCCAATGGGTAGTTACCATTACCCTACCATAGTTGATTTGCATACTCTAATCGAGAAGTACGAGATAGGCAACCCAATAGAAAAATATTTATACAACAAAGCAGACTGGGTCAACTATAAATCACTTTCTCAAGTGATGTTCCAAAATTTTGAATTATCAGATGATGATCCTCTTAAATCCTATGAAGAATTCTGTGATATTTTGAATAAACTAAAGATGACTTGTATTCCTAAAATTACTAAAGATGCTTCATACATTAAAAAGATATCAGTTCCTTGGTGGGATGATGAATGTAAAGAAGCAGTTAAGAAAAGTAAAGATGCCTTGAATTTCTATAGAACTAACCCCACAATAGATAATTACATTACTTACAAAAGACTTGATGCAAAAAAGAAATTGATTATAAAAGAAAAGAAACATAGTAGTTGGCGATGTTTATGTGAATCTTTTAATAGATATACTCCAGTTAGTCTCATTTGGAATTACATTAGAAAGTTTAAACGCATTAAAATCACTAATAGACCAAAGAATGATGAATGGATCCCCTCTTTTCTCGATAAGTATGCTCCTCTGACTTCAACTGAAATAGAAATAGAAAACGCAACATTAAACACGATTTTCAATAATGAAGGTAACAATACAGGTCATTTTCTTACTTTACCATTTACATGGCAAGAATTCTCTTTAACTTTAAAATCACGCAAAAAAGATTCTACACCAGGTTTAGATGATATACCATACAAGCTTATTATCAATTTACATGATGGTGCAAAGAGAATTTTATTGAATATTTTTAATCAATTATGGGAAAAAGGGGTAATACCTCCTACATGGAAAACACAGTGTGTCATTCCAATTCTAAAACCTGATAAACCAGTCAATGATAGTAATTCTTATAGGCCAATTTCTCTATCTTCTTGCTTGGGAAAATTATTTGAGGGCATGGTAAAAACAAGATTAGATTATTATACAGAATCAAATAAAATTCTACCTACCCAACAATTTGGTTTCCGAAAAGGGCGCAGTTGTGCTGAAAGTTTTGTAACTTTGCTGGCAGATATTCGAAACTCCTTCTATGCTCATTCCTCAACAGTATGCGCCTTCCTTGATGTGCAGGGGGCTTTTGATAATGTAAACCCTTCAGTGCTTGCAGTAGTGCTGAGTGAAATAGGTGTGCCTGGAAAAGTTTGTAAATGGATATTTGAATTTTTATATAATAGAACAATGTATGTAAAGTTTAATAACATATTGCATGGACCAAGACAAGTGTATAAAGGCACAATGCAGGGCGCTACGATCTCGCCTCTTTGTATAACCTATACACTTGCCAGATTTGTAAATACCTAACTGTAAATAATGTAAAATTTCTTCAATTTGCTGATGATATTGTTGTATATACTGTACATAAAGATGTTAATATAGCTGTAAATAATTTAAACTTGGCCCTGAGTCAATTACATGAATTTTATACAAATAAACTGCATTTAGATATTAGTCCAACAAAAAGTAAAGCTATGATCTTTTCCAAAAAAGCTGACATTTGTTTAAACAATGTAGTATACAATGGTGTGCAGCTGCCATGGACAGAGGAGCAGAAGTTTTTAGGTGTTCTTTTAGACAAAAAATTGACTTTTCATACACACATTAATAATATAATAAAAAGTGCTTCAAGAGGATTAAATGTTCTTCGTTCCTTGGCAGGAGTTCACTGGGGTTCAGACCCACAAATTCTATCTATGTTGTACAAAAGTATTGTCCGCAGTCATTTTGACTATAGTGCTTTAGCATATATGAATGCAAATTTGGCTACTTTAAAAAAGTTAGATGTGATTCAAAATAAAGGTTTGAGAATTATAACTGGGGCCATGTGCTCGACTCCAGTTATTGCTATGGAGGCAGAAACTTGTATAGTTCCATTAACTGTTAGGCGTATAGAGTTAGCTGAAAGGTTTTGTTTAAAAATACTGACATCAGAAAATAAATTAGTCATTAAAAGTGTAGCTCCAGGCCAATCATTAGATTTAACAATGGGTCCCTACCTTCCATCAAATTCAGTCCTCTCAGGACATATTCCAGAGCTGTTGAGAGTAACATGTCATATTAATAGTATAACTGTAAATATGTACAGAGATGAAATGTAGCCCTTATATAAAATTAATTATAATTCCCTTGTAAATAATAATATTACTTTATGTAAACAAAAGGTGGATTCACAAATTGAACTACTTCAATATTTGGAAGATAAAGATTATTATAGATTGTATACAGATGGTTCAAAGACAGACAATAGTGTAACATCAGCTTTTTATGATCCACAAGTCAAAATTTCAAAATGTTATAAATTGGATAGTAACTGTAGTATTTTTACAGCTGAGTGTTATGCTATATATCAGGCTTTAATGTATGTTAAAAATGTTAGTGCATGTA
This sequence comes from Phthorimaea operculella, assembly GCA_024500475.1. Taxonomy (NCBI): domain Eukaryota; kingdom Metazoa; phylum Arthropoda; class Insecta; order Lepidoptera; family Gelechiidae; genus Phthorimaea; species Phthorimaea operculella. Next base: position 881,572 of record JANFCV010000180.1, on the reverse strand, counting down.
ATATTATTGTACTTTCTGATTCTCTTAGTGCATTATCTGCTTTAGAAAGCAGGTCTTGTAAATATAATTTATGTTACATAGTATTTGATATATTGGCAATAGTGAATGAGTTGGTCACTAATGGTAAAAGGATATTGATGAAATGGATACCTTCTCATTGTGGCATCACAGGCAATGAGGAGGCTGATAAAGCTGCTAGAGGCACAGTGGATGAAGATCACTCAGCTTCTATGAAAGTACCGTACACCGACTTTATGCCCAAATCTCATCTTCAGCAAAGAGAGTCTGGCTGGATATCTGGAAGAAAACCACAGAAAGTAAAGCATTATGGTATGCTAGTATCCAAGAGAGCCCGCCCGCCCAACCTTGGTGGAAAAAGATAAAAGCAGACTCCCGAAAACAGATTACCCAAATAAATCGCCTTAGATTTGGCCACTGTAGAACTCCTGCTCACCTGAAGAGACTACACATCAGAGAGGACGACAAATGTCCATACTGCTACCAAGAGAAAGCTGATTTAGAGCATTTAATTATGAATTGCAGTGCACATAACCTACATAGACTCATATTTATCGCAGAAATGTCAGATGCAAACGAAAACAGGGATGTCCCCTCTACATTACGAGAGATTCTTTCGAATCTGAAATTCTACAAGCCGTTACATACTTACATAACGAATTCCATTGGTGATATTTGAAGAAAGATTTTAGAAGATAGAAAATGATGATTTTTTCATATCCAACCTGAAAAGAAGAAGATCTTTTCATTTTGAAGATTGGCTCAAAAGGGCATGATCCCAGAGCCGTAAAAGGCATTAAAAAAAAAAAAAAATCTTGTCACGTCCTCTGCCGTCGCCCGCATCGTGGATGCGAAGTTTAATTATAAATAAGTAATTTAGTGTGCTTTCGGTTTTCTCGTGTGGTTTTCCCTGTTCGGTGGGGAAGTGAACCAAGTGATTTTTGGTTCCGGCTTTTTGATTGAGGCCAACGTGGTCGCCGGTAACATAACCTCACTTTGAGTCGTCGCTCGCGTCGCGGCTGCCGATAGCCATATATTTTTTGATTGTTTTCTTGATTGGGGGCCAACGGGGCCGATTCCTCATTCGGAGAGGAATCTTTAGTTGTTTTTGTGTTGAAAACATTGTTGATGTCGAACTGTGAACTGGTGAATGGTGGAGTGATGAACTGAGGTGAAGCCAAAACTGTCGGAGGGACGGAGTGCCACACGAGCTGGTGCCCGGGTGCAGTAAGTCTAGTACCTAAGTCCCAATCCAAAAGTCTTCCTCAAACCTGATACCTATTTTTCCTGTCAAAAACTAGACTTACAAGGAAACGACGGCGTCATCGTTCGCTCGGTAAGCAATTCGTTGCTGGGCCCTGTTTAAGTAGATTTTGGAAACAAGAATTTCTCGGCCGGAAACTTTCCGGAGCAGAATTCTCTCATTAAATTTATTTTATTTAGCTATAGTAAAGAGCACTACGAATCGTAGTCAAATGTTGTTCCGAGGCTGATCGACCATTTAGTTTTAGATTTTAAGATAACTTTAATTTGCTTCCACTGCGCTAAGATCAGCTTCGGAATCAAACACACCACGTCTGACTAAATTTTGAAAGTCATTCAGGAGACCGTATATCACCATAGTGTCATCCTGTCGCCTAAAATTGCAATACACATTCACTCTCAAATCCCTTATTCGCTTCTTACGATTACTATGCTATTGTAGGTGGAATAACTGCCACCATGCGGTTGACCATAGTCGACAGATATTCAGCCGAGGACAAAAACTTTACGTCGCCTTTTACGAAACACCCTGAGTGGACTAGGAGTGGCAGTATAGCCGCTACCACACCGCACTTAGGCTGCCCCCACATTGGGCGATGGCCAAGCGTACGGCAGCTTTACTTACCTACCTTCATATTCTATTCATGTTAATAAGAGGTTAAGCATACTCAATACCTCATCCCGATGTGAAACAAGATAACCTGCTTTTAGATAACACTCACTAATCATGTTAGTGTGGTAACGTGGTAACTTCCGCATATTGTTCCCACCGTGTTGTCACCCTACTGCACAATGCTGTTCTGTAATACTTTGATATTCACTTTTTATGACTATGAATGTGTGATGTCATTATTTTTAATCGAATGTTGCATCAATTGTGAATTGGTGATTGATTGGCACTGATTCTGAAAAGGAAATATAGAAACCTAAATATGTAGAAAAATTGAAATTAAGAAATCGTAAAATGTAGAAATCACAACATGCAGGATGTGAACCCTTGACTTTTGGCATACCGTACCATTGCTACTTTATGCATTGGCTTTCTGCTTTTTGACATGAATAGTAGCAAAAAACTTCTATAGATAGACAGACATATTACCTATCATGATTTTAAAATATATCTCTTACCATTTTAACATATTTTGCCATATCCACCTTTAAGCCATATCTTCTTCTTCTTCTTCTTCAACCCGTAGCCACCCAATGCTGAGTGTAGGTCTCCTCCAACGATCTCCACTTTCGACGGTCAAGGGCTAGTCTCTTCCAGCTCTTCCCAGTGACTGCGACAATGTCATCTGTCCATCTTGCCGGCTGTCGACCCACGTTTCGTCTTCCCTCTCTCGGTCTCCATTCCAACACTTTCTTTCCCCACCTGTCATCAGTTCTTCGGCATATGTGTCCCGCCCACTTCCACTTTCTACATGTTATCACTTTTGCTATGTCAGTTAACCTGGTTCTTCTGCGTATTTCGGTATTTCTTACTCTGTCGCGTAGAGATATACCTAACATAGCGCGCTCCATAGCTCTCTGGGTGACTTGTAAGCGATCGATTGTGTGTCGGGTTAATGTCCATGCCTCAGAGCCATATGTCATGACAGGAAGTACGCATTGATCGAACATACGACGTTTTAAGTTCATAGGCACCTTCTTAGATTTTAGTACGTCAGACAGTTTACTAAAAGCACCCCAGCCAAGTTGAATTCGACGCTTTATTTCACGGTCTTGGCCATTAATTTCTAAACTCAGGGTCTGCCCTAGGTAAACATATTCCTTCACCTTCTTGATCTGGTTGCCTTGGATGGTTATGTGGTCAATATCATCGCAACACATCATCTTGGTTTTTGAAGCATTCATTTTGAGACCAACGCTAAGTGATGCATCATAAAGTTCCTGAACCATAGACTGTAGTTCGTCTACACTTTTTGCGAAAACGATGATGTCGTCGGCAAACCGCAGATGGGTTAACTGTTCGCCATTGATGTTTACACCTCTTTGGGTCCAGTTGAGGAGCTTAAATACATCTTCTAGACAAGCTGTAAAAAGTTTGGGTGATATTGTGTCCCCTTGTCTTACTCCTCTCTGTACGCGCACTTTGTCTGTAAGCTCATGAAGTTTAACCTGTAAAGTGGCTGAGCGGTATATTTCTCTGATGGCTTCCACATATCTTGTATCAACCTGACAACGTTGTAGAGAGTGAATTACGGCCCAGTGTTCTACCGTATCAAACGCCTTTTCATAATCCACGAAGGCTACTACTAAGGGTTGGTTATACTCGTTACACTTCTCTATAACTTGGCGTACTGTAAATATATGGTCTATAGTTGAGAATCCACTCCTAAATCCAGCCTGTTCGATAGGTTGGGCCGAGTCTAGCCTAACTGACAGACGATTGGTGACCACTTTGGTAAACAGCTTGTAAATGTGACTCAGTAGTGAAATGGGTCGATAATTACTCAATTTAGTGATGTCCTCTTTTTTGTGTAAAAGTACCACGATCGCATTCTTCCAAGATTCTGGAGATTTGCCTTCGAACAATACTTTATTGAAGAGCATCTGCAGTTGTTTAAGCACAGGTCTACCGCCGTGGAGTAATTGTTCGTAAGTGATCCCATCTTCACCTGGTGATTTACCCTTCTTCATCTGCTTGAGCGCGTGTTTTATCTCATACAGGCTAAACTCTGGGAGATCTTCCGTTCTGTGCCTAGTAAGGGTAGCTCGTGGATCACTTGAAACAGCAGAGTTCGGCTCCTGCGATTGCGAACTATAGAGCTCGAATAAAACCTTTCTACTGCGTCTTTAATCTCCTTACGGTCTGAAGTTTGTTGGTCATTCTCTTTGGTTAGCCGATGTATCTGGTTATTGCCGCGATTCATCTGTTTCCTGAACACTTTTGGACCCTTGTGTTTTTCAATAGTAGCAAGGATTAATTCGTGGTTTCTTCTCCTTTGAAGCTTCCTTATAGCATGTCTTATGCGAGTATTAATATTGTTGATACCCTGTTGGTCCGGTGTTGACAATATTTGCTTCCGGTGTTCGAGGAGGAGAGTCAGGTCACTTGGCATCTTAGCTTTCGCGCTGTATGCTGGTTTTATTTCTTTGATAGTGTGCTTGATTGAATCTACTAGCTGCCGATTTATTTGATCAGCACTCCATTGATTTGTCTGTCCGCTAAGTTTTTCCGCTAGTTTGTCCTGGTAATACTCTTTTTGGGCTAACAAGTATGTCTCATCCCTTCGGGGTCTAATTGTTTCAACGAGTCGTCTCCGTTCTAATGGCAGGTTAATTGCAATCCGTGCTCTTAGGATTCTGTGGTCACTTCCTGCACCGGCTTGGTTTATAACGTCGACATCGTGTACTACATGTTGGACAGAACATAATCAATTTGGTTTTTTGTATTCCCGCTTGGGCTCCTCCATGTCCACAACTTCTGGGGCTTTTTCTCAAAGAAAGTGTTCATAGCATAGAGTTTCTGGTACTCGAGATAACTAGCCAAGGTTTGCCCTCTCTCGTTTCTTTGGCCCAAGCCAAACCCGCCCACGAACTCTTCATTCGCTGAACTTTTTCCTAGTTTGGCGTTGAAGTCCCCGATGACAAAAGTATAGAAGCAGGGATTCTCATTGAGTGCCTTGGTGACATCATCGTAGAAAACGTCCAATTCTGTGTCGTGCTTTTTGGCTGATGTTGGAGCGTAGACTAAGTAAGCCATATCTTGTTCTTGTATTAATATGTTTGCTGTACTAATTTTAAGAAGTTGCAATAAGATATCATACATACATTTACATCCTATACACACACATGTTCGTTCTGATTCATTATAGAACTTAATTTCGAGCTCTGCGTCTCATCAAAGGCAGAGACATGTCTTTATTTTCTCAAAGCTTTCACCGTATCACTTTGGAATATGAATGAGAATCCATTAAGCCTTAGAATTAACCTCAACCTTTAGTAACCTTTCGTACTTGTCAAAGGACCGTCGCGTCGTCCTTGCTTTAATTGCTAGTTTATAGCTACTTTGTATCAGAGGTGAATGACCGTTTTTTTGTTACAGGTACGTCTACGTTGATTCAACTTTTTTGTCGAGTCCAGTGGGGTCAAGATATCGCGTTCTGTAAGTACTTAGCTAGACAAACACATTTAATTGTATGAATTTGTATGGTAACAAAAAGTGTCGATAAAAACTTTACGGTTAACATAATTTACTTACAAGATTGGTACTCATTGTAGTCTATTGTAATCGTCTAACTAGGCGGATTCTGCAATGCTCTGCCTTGCGTCTTATATGTTTTTTTACCGAATGGCTAATAGTAACTTAATAATAGTATGGTCTGGAAAAGTATCAAGTTGAAGTGGCAGTGGGCTGGCCACACCTGTCGTAGAACCGATGGACGGTGGAGTTAGCGGGTTCTCGAGTGGAGGCCACGTTTCCGTAAGCGAAGAGTTGGACGCCTTCCGGCCAGATGGACAGATGACTTAAAGAGAGTGACTGGATGGCGAAAACCGGAGATCGTGCCTTATGGCGTATCTTTAGGGATCTACCGTCCAGCACAGGACTGCCATAGGTTGATAAAATGATGATGATTAATAAATACTATGGAGAAATCATCATGATAAGTATCTAGCTAGACCTACATAAATAAAATACTTCACGGTTTACAAGTTTAATCTACATTTTCCTTGAACGTAAGTATTCTCAGCACCTTGCATGGATTTTGCAACATCTTACTTGAAATTCGTCTTTCGTAGTCCGATTCTTATCGTGCAGCTAAAGTCGCACTTGCTTAGCCACTGACATGAATTTTAATACATCTAAATACTCGATAACAAAATGCGATGTTCTTTTCGTCTGTTTTTATTTGCTTATAAATATCATCCAACAGTCAAAGACTTTAGCTCAGTAGTACTAAATAGTACCTAGTAGTACTACTATTGTATTTTTGATGATTTACTAACAAGATTACTATTTGTACACTTCTCGAGTGATCAATAAGTAACGCGGTTTCCATTGATTGTTATGAATGAGATATAGACAGAATCTCGCAAAAAAGTGGGCCCACATGAGCGTAACCTTATATGTCCAAGTCCATATCAGTAGATTTCATATTCGAGTGCTAATTCATATGAACACTAAAACCACATGAATGTAGGTGAACACATACCTACTTACATTCTTACGGAACAAGTTGAACATACGACCACATAATAGAGAATTTACAGAAGGACAGCTCGTCCCTTTTTCCGATCATTTATTCCTACACTCTAGGTTTGCTACTTTATCTTTCTGAATTTTAATAGAGTCTGGCCAGCGAGTCTTTGGACACGGAAATGGCGCCAATTTTAAAAATCTTTTACATGTTAACACGGAAAAACTACAATAAAACAATTTTGATACTTACTATTTTTGTTTTCTGCTCTTTAGTGTTTACCTTGCCTATGTATGTATGATGTATCTACCGGGAGTAACAGAAAGGGTATAACAAGCCGAAAGGAGGTCAAGGTACTTATGAAACTGAACAACTTTCCCCATGGAACATGGGTCGATATATGAAAAAAATATTTGGACCTTCCATACAAAATCGCAGATCAGCTGATTGATTTACACTGAGAGGTCCAAATTTTTTTCATATTTCGTCCCATGTTCCATGGGGAAAGTTGTTCAGTTTCATGAGTACCTTGACCTCCTTTTGGCTTTTTTTACCCTTTCTGTTACTCCCGGTAGATACATCATACATACATACCGGTAGGCAAGGTAAACACAAACTAAAGAGCCGAAAACAAAAAAATAGTAAGTATCAAAATTGTTTTATTGTAGTTTTTCAGTGGTAACATGTTGCCATTTGAAATATTTGAATTATTTGACGTCCAAAGACTCGCTGGCCAGACTCTATACGGTAGTTTATTAAAAGTACGGTAATTTAAAAAGTAATTTTAAAGTACGGTAGCTACCTGGGCTAAACATACTTTGAAACATTAGTTACATTACATTAAACTTACACTATGACACACTATACAAAACGATTTGCACCTGCGAATCGCGAACTCTGTTAATATTCGCTTCTAGCCGGTTCGAAACGGTTCGAGTTCGCGCGTAAATGACGGCGTGTAGATTTGTGTGTGAGTAGTGACGTTTCCTAGTAGCCGTCTCTCTGTATAGGGCGCCAATACTTACTTTGTTGAACGACTATAAACCGCTTACAAAAACGGACCGGTTTTTTCACGCCCATCCCCGCGGCCCGCGCGCCTCCGCGCTCCGCGGCGGGATGCGGTGAAAGTGTACTCGACTTCAATTGGATGTAAATGAAACACATCGGCGCGATTAGCGGAACAGAATGAAGCAGTTGCATAGATTATGAATGAATTATGTATTTTATTCAGATTTCGGAATTTGTCATTCAAGGTATGTAGGTGATAGTTTTGTTTAAGCGTGATAGGATGTGGCTAAACTGGTCGTGGAAGGGACGTTTGCCAGTCTCTCTGTAACCTAATTATTTGCTACTGCATCGCTTCACGCTGAAGCATAATGAGTGAAAATGTGAACCGTTTCAGAGTTTCAGTAAACTAACTTTCGTTCTTTTTTTAAGTAGATTATTCCTATTCTGTTAAATCGAGAAAAGTAGTCTATCTATTTTTGGGTAATTAATGTACTTACATACTTATTTTCATATTAATAGCTCTAATGCTTCACACTTAGATGAAAAATTGTCCTCGCTGCGCTAAGGCTTCATACCTATAGTAACATAGAATGTTACTCAAAGCGTGCCTGCGTGTGTATCTACTTGTATAATACCGTAACGTTCCGTCATTCTCTGCTAAACTAGGTAACCTTAATTTTTTACTATTAGTCTTTATCTCGACACGTCTACTCTTAATGCGTATTTATGACTGATTATTCTATACTTAATGAATGGGTAATGGATGACAGTTAAGATAAAGACTTTCGAGTTACATTTTTCGGTATTCGAGTCGGTTGAATCTAAGATGTGATTAATTGTAAGAAATCGGTCACCTAACATATAGGTTTATCACACTCCAAAGTCCCATGTGATGCCGACTTAGAATAGCACCACTCTAATTCTACACGTGGGTGTCGTAAAAAGCGACTAAGGGATAATCATCCTAGTAAATGCAACATCTTGCACTGCGCTCATCAATTCGACTGTTAAGCGTGGTGAGTATAAGGAGGCCCATGTCCAGCAGTGGACTATTGTTACTGTTATGTTTATGGTTATTCTGTAAGTGCACATAGATAGGTTCGTATGAAGTATGAGTTATGAGTTAAATCTTATGACCGTAATAAAAGTCTCTTAACTCTGAGATCGATCTTGAGAGCGATTTTGAGATGTCGTCATTTGTCAATAATGCTCTCCGAACTCAAGAGATGAGAGCAATTTATAAATACGTCCCGTAGTTTGAAGTCGTAGAAATAAAGCAGTACAAAAATTTCATTACATTATATTTCTGGACATCAACGGTCGATATGGATATGGTTGCAAGCCATCTAAACCTACTCGTACACCTGAATATTTGGTGGGTAGCTCTTTAGATCTTTTTGCTGTTTAAATGTCCAGACTAATCATAATACCCTTCCTAAACAAAGCAAGGGTGGACTCAAAAGTGGTTCTGGGAAGAAGGGATCGGACCCCCAAGCCAAATATTTCTTAAAGCGCAAAAGTTCAGAATTTGACCCATATCTATAACCCCGTTCATGGCCCAACGGAGCAAAAATATTTAATTATTCGCAGTGCCGAAAACTCACAATAAGTATAATACAACAAAAGAAAGATTTAATTTTGATATTTTATTTATATATTTTTTGTTTTTACGTAGTAATAGGTAGGTATATTAATTGGATAGGTAGGTAGAATGATCTGTTCTGCATTTCCTTGTAAAATATTAAAATCCTTACATGTATTTAATAGATTACAATTGTTTTGAACCTAACACATATTATTAATACCTAACCTCCAACCCGAATGGATGGATATGTATGTATTCGCTACGGCATCACCGCATAGAATACAATCGAAATTGCCTTGAAAATGTTTGATGTACCGCTTTTGTATGGATGTGCTGACTACTGGCTGATGATACCATACCATAGCATAGTGCACATACCACACCTAACCTCCACACCTACAATAGTACCTACCTACATATTACACTGGAACGAAATGAATGTGACATTGTCATTACCCGACTGCATCAGGAGGAGGGTTATGTTTTTCGAGAGTCATGGTTGTAGGTATGTGAGTGGATAAGGAGATTCTTTTTCACGGGGTACAGCCCAAACGACTTGCCAGATTTGTACAAATGCGATGTCCTTAGATTCGACTCAGCCGTGCGACTGACACTGGTTATATTAAAATCTCATAAATACAAAATGGCGAAATTAAAACGCAAAAAAATAATTTGTAAGTTGCGCAGTTGGGTTTTTGTTTTTAAAATTATTACATTATACTACTAAGGAACCTTCATGAAAATTACTTAAACAACATATCCATAAACTCGCAAATGAAGGACTGTTTTGGTTCTAAGAATCCATTTTAAAACAGTCCAAATTTTGTAGAGGAAGTTTCGTTTGACTCTCAAACCTTGGACAAGGTCCATGTAAATTCGACCATTGGTCCTACTCATTGATCGTATCCAATATGCAAATAGTTATTGTTCGAAGATTATTCTGAGTCATCGATACAAATCATCCGTAATGACTAATGAGTCATTACATCGTCCTCAAACCACTAGTAAAATAAGCAACAAAAAACAACATATTGCTTACACAAATCAGTATAAGTATTTAGGTTAAGAATTTACAGAAGGACAGCTCGCCTCTATTCCCGACCATTAATACCTACACTCTAGGGTTGCCACCTTTTTTTGCGGTAGGTACCAGGATTAAACATATTTAGGGACATTACTTGCATTATATCAAACTTACACTATAACACGCTATACAAAAATATTTCCACTTGCGAGTCGTAATTTTGCCGTCCGCCCGCACCGAACGCTGTTGACACTCGCTACTATCCGGTTCGAATCGGTTCGAGATTGCTCGTAAACCAAGCTCGTAAAGGACGGCGTGTAGATGTCTGTGTGAGCGTAGTGACGTTTTCTTGAAGCCGTCTCTCTGTATTGGGCGGCCGCCAATACTTAGTGACGAAGACGTGATACGTACGACATCGCGACGCTTGAAACCGACATATAAAATGTAGGACACAGAAAAGACGCCGTCTACAAACGTGAGACGCGCATATGATCACTTTTCTGACATATGTCATATTCCGTTTCGCGTCGTTACGCTTAGGGAATTGTTTTCTCGAATCGCGGCCATAATGTCAACATCATTGATGATTGATAGATTGACAGACGGTTTCGGCGCTCAATGGAAATGTTTTACTACCCAATTGTTCTGAAGGCCGTATTTATTGGCATTTGTGCCCCGTCGCCTTTGACGAAGAGCTCCTAAATACGATTTGATGTGCTGTAAACGCTGTAAACAACCTGCTTTATGGACTCTGACAGTTTTCGTCTAGACTTATGTTATATGAGATATACTTGTAATTTTATCACGTGTTGAGTTACATATGTTACCGGCCAAACCCGATTTTAGGATAAACTAGTTTTTCCTAGGCCAAAGTAGTTTATCCTACATGCGTTTGGATAAACCGGTATAGACTAGGCTAAACCGGTCCGTCCGATGGCCGATAGGAGAAACTAGTTAATCCTAGGCTGAACTAGTTGAGCCTAAAATTAATAAGTAAACTTCAGGATAAACTGGTTTGGCTTAGTTAAAAATGGTTAAGGCTTCAGTGACGTAGCTCTAGAGGGTAAAGGGTAACGTCGGACATCCTGGAGACATCGGACACCCTGGAGGCTCGAGTGAGGCACTACGTACACCTTGGAGGCATCAAACACCTGTAAGGCTCGAACGCCCTGGAGGGTGCGGGGTAGCGTTGGACACTCTAAAAGCTCGGACGCTGCCTGCCGTGGGCTGGGCTCCCACAGACCAGGGACACCTGTGATGTGACAGCTTGTGAGAGCTATCGCCGACAGCGACCTTGCAAGTGTTCGCGTCAGGGCCTACAAGATGTATGAGCCTTCAGGGTGTCCGACGCTACCCCGTACCCTCCAGGGCAATCGAGCCTCACAGGTGTTTGATACCTCCAGGGTATACCTTATATTAGGTGATCTGGAGCTACATCACTGTAGGGCGTCCCTCCAGGGCGTCCGAGCCTTCAGGATGTCCAATGCTACGCCCCACCCTCTAGGGTGTTCGAGCCTCCAGGGTGTTCGATTTCTCCAGGGTGTCCGATGTCTCCAGGATGTCCGCCGTTACCCTCTACCCTCTAGAGCTCCGTCACTGTAGCCTTAATCATTTTTAACTATGTCAAACCAGTTTATCCTGAAGCGTATTTATTCACTTTAGGCTCAACTAGTTCAGCCTAGGATTAACTAGTTTCTCCTATCGGCCATCGGTTTATCCAATCGCATGTAGGATAAACTACTTTGGCCTAGGAAAATCTAGTTTATCCTAAAATCGGGTTTGGCCGGTAACACATACATACCTACATCGCGGTAGGCAGAGCGTAAACGACTGTAAAATCGGCCATTTACACAAAGTCTGACAAAAGATAGTCATTCAGAAGACTGTGTATCCCCATAGCTATCGCTTAAAATTGCAATATACATCAACTCTCAAATCCCTTAGTCGCCTCTTACGACACCCACGGTAAAGATATGGGGTGATGCTATTCTAAGCCGGCACTACACGGCCATATCTAGACATATACTTGTTATTTTAGCACATGTTGGATCCCTGGCGTGTGATATTTTTATTTTAATAGAAAAGTACTTTTATTATAATGGGAACGTCGAGAGAGTGCCCTAGGGTACACGTTTGCGGTAACGACCCTGTAGAAACTGTCTACGAACTTTCTGTAGAAAATGAATTAAACTTATTGTCCTCATGTTTGTTTAATTCGTGTGGGACACCGAGTCGTTCAATGACTAGATGAACCCTGGTGTCAGAGTTTTTCAACCGCCTACTGCAAGTAGCAGGCCTCTGACATGGTTGTGCAACGACCGCCATCATAGACAGCAACCGGGACCGACGGCTTAACGAGCCCATCCGAAGCACGGAACTATCTTACTTTTCGGACAATCAGGTGGTTCAGCCTGCAATGTCCTAACCAGACTGGGAACAAATTCACAAAGTAATAAATATCAACTTTGTGAGTGACCCCACCGGGAATTGAACCCGGAACCTTCTGCGTGGCAGGCCGTCATACTTACCACTGCGCCACATCGGCTGTCTCATGTTGATTATAGGTAATTGACCGCTAACCAGCAAGCAAGGTGTTTCTTTGATTCTTTTGTCTCCAGATGGATTACTGAAACTAATCTCTGAGGCATCAACTCATGAGAGCGTCTTGACGACAACTCGCGAGTTTCTTTCGTCCTCTACGAGTGTTCACTTGTACTTCTTGTACTCTACAGATGCCATATTTGACCGCTGTCAAAATCAAGTTAATGTCATGACATAAAGTCTCTTTTTCTTTGTTGATACGTTATGGGTTTGACAGATTTCAAATATGGCCTGTTTGAACGGCCGTACTTTGCAAAGGCAATCCTTGTACGAAGTGTTGATGACTACAGGAGTACCAAAGTCGAAAAGTGTTAGTAGTATCGTGATTTTCATAGATATTACCTAGTTCTATTGTATATCGTGTCGATATTCACATTTCTTCATCAATCACTCAATTACTTACGTAGATTAATGACTACGTGTGTCTTTAACCCGAACAAAAAGTAGGCTTATTCGTTGAACATGTGCAATGTTTCGACAACGCATTGCAATTGCATTTTTGCACCGTTACGCCTCAGAGCAAGGTGGTATTGCAGAGTGAGAGACCCCACGAATAACCAGAGTGACGCTACAAAAACTTGTCACACGCAATAGAACTTTGCGTGTACTATAACAAAACTGAATGCACTAAAGGGGCATTCCGATCATCTAGTTTAAGATTAATTTGAAATCTATTTAATTGAACCACAGAATAGATAATTTCGACCACCTAGTACTTACTTATACTTGATAGAACTACATTTTTGTCCATTGTACGCGCGCCAAAACTGTTTGCAATCAATCTAATACGGCTTTATTATGATTGCTCATATGACTTTTCACATTTCCTTGCTCTGATAGTGACGGTTATAAATGGTTGCATCAACGAGTGCAGTTGCAATATTTCGGTCAATGGATCTGTCTTTCGGTGAAATTCTGCATTAATAGGTGATTTGTATTGCATTGCACGCAGTAACGATGTTTCGATCATACCTACAGAAATAAATATACCAATTTAGCTTCTCCTTTTGTTTCAAATGTTTAGACTGTTTTTTTAAATCCTATTTTTAGGGGCTTTTTTGATTGCTTGTCGGATGTGAGACAGATTCGATGATCTAATAACAAACAAACAAACATTATCTTTACCGTACCACCGTATCCCAAAAGTAACGCTCACATCGGTAGAAAGGGAAAGTCCAGCAGTGGACTACTGTGGCTCTTGAAGTTGAAGGTATACCATGGATGATATCAGTTTTATAGCTAATTTAGCTGCATTAATTTATGTCTTAGAATCACTTAGCTCAAACCACAGGGACATAAACTTATTAGTTGTTCTACAAACAAAAGAAATGTGAATCAGCATATTAATTAGTAAGGCTATAATCATAAACTTCTCATTGTTTAATTTAAATAGTATAATAAAGTTCACACTTAAATAAAATGTCCATAAGTGACCAATCTATTCATATTGTTTTCATTAAATTTATACTATTGGCTCTAAATTAAATACAAGAGTTCTTCGGAATAAATACCTTTAATTAATAATTTTGGATCGCTCATAACGTAAACAATGGTCCGCGCGCGTCGACCGATAGCGTCCAAGAGAGAGAGCCCCAGGGCTGGGACCCACTCAGTTGTCGAGATTAGTGCTGATCATAGCTTGTCGATTTTCAGTCTAACAATACCTAAAGGTAGTATAATATATCTTTAACTTTCAATAGAGGAAACTTTGCCGCGTGGTGCCGGCTTAGAATAGCATCACCCCATATCTTTCCCGTGGGTGTCGTAAAAGCGACTAAGGTAATTAAGAGTTAATGTGTATTGCAATTTAAGACGACAGGCTAACAATGACAACCTATCACTCTGCTCATACACAGTCTTCTAAATGACTCTCAAACTTAAACAGAAGTAGTGAAAATGGCCGTGTAGACAGCCGTTTACGCTCTGCCTACCCCGCAAGGGATATGGGCGTGATATATCTATGTAGCAATAATTTTCTCTTCAACTTTCCATAGACTTTAAAAAATAAAGTCTTGTTTGGTATTTCCGCTTTGAGTTCGTATTTTAATGAACTTTCAAGCAGGACAAAGACTTCTCCAGGAATAATAGGTTGGGACCTTTATGCAAAGATTTGTGGAGAAAAACTTTAAAACACCTATTTATAGTAGATATTATTCAATTCACGTCTGTTTTGGATCTGTGTTGTGACAGCTATACATAAAAATAAGAAATTGGAAATTAAACACTACTTAAAGGAAGAAATAAGAAGAAAGGATATCCTAAAAATACCTACCTTAACTTGCTATGAAATGTATGTCCTTCAAAATATTTTGCTATTCCACGATTTTGTCGTCACAGGTATTAAAGGCACATTCAGTTCAGTATAATTCTGCTCTAAATTATTGACACAAGCTGGGGGTAGGAACGTAAGTTTCTTACCCTTCGACTAAGCCTGCTTTCTTTTTAAGCCCTACCGCCGCTTCCTGCTTCCGTGGGAACTTTAACCTTTCTGATGTATGTTTGGTTCACTTGCTTGTCATAAATGTTAGCCGTTCAGTATATTCTGTACTTAGAGATTCTGTACTAAATTATTGACATATAAGTAGTGGGAAGGAACGAAAGTTCTTTACCCTCCGGCTAAGCCTGCTTTCCTTTTAAGCCCTACCGCCACTTCCTGCTTCCGTGGGAACTTTAACCTTTCATTATTGACGTATTTTTGGTTCACTTGCTTGTCATAAAAGTTAGGCGTTCAGTATATTCTGTACTAAATTATTGACACAAACGGGGGAAGGAAGGAAAGTTCTTTATCATCCGGCTAAGCCTGCTTTCCTTGTAAGCCCTACCGTCGCTGCTGGTTCCTGCTTCCATGGGAACCTTTCATTATTGACGTATGTTTGGTTTACTTGCTTGTCATAAACGATATTCATTCAGTAGGTAGGTATATTCTGTATTAAATTAATGACAAAAACAGGGAGAAGGAAGGAAAGTTCTCTATCCTGCCGACTAAGTTTGCTTTCCTCTCAAGCCCTACTGCCTCTTCCTGCTTGCGTGGGATTTTTAACCTATGGTTATTGACATAATGTATGGTTATCTTGCTTGTCACCACCGGTATCAGTACTTATCAGTTGACTTATCCATCGTATAGTACACAAGCTTTAATAAGATTAGGGTTCCTTCTTTGACGACATTAATAAAGTTGGAGAAAATATTACGTTTCCTTTATAAACTTCAAAGCGTGGGTTGGGAATGAGAACCCAGTCGACATGCCCACCACCAGTATACATATGTTTAGTTGAGATACAGCATTATAAGTATAAGCTATCTTTCTTTTCTGTTTTCCTCTACCCAAAGATTGTCTGGAAGAGATCGCTCTTAGCGATAAGACCGCCTTTGCGCACTTTTAGAATAAGTTTTCCTTTGTACTGTAATGTGATTGTGTGTAATAGAGTTTTTACCTACTTTACGTACTATCTGATTCCTAGTTACAATATGGCCAAGTTCAATAGTGTAAGTATCGTACATGCATAACCATAAGTTTTCATACCCTGAAAGTGTATCGTGATATGCCAATGTTGTTGTGGCATGAGTAACATGAAAGCTTACATGATGGTAGGTCAGGGCTACCATGCACGTCATGCCTACAATTAAAAATCTATCGGCAATACGTTTTGTTTTGTTTTGTTTAGGAAATAGTCTCGGAAGGATTTGGTTTAACTTTTCGAACGGCCGCCTACCAGACGTCAACCCTCCTTGGGAATGCTTTTGTGGTGGATTACCCGCCACCATACGATTGGCCCTGGCTGTTTGGGTCGGGTTTATGCCTCGGTCGCCTCTTACGACCTCCACGGGAAGAGAGGGGGTGGTGCTATTCTACTCTGCCGGCACCACACGGCATACATTAGATAAGTAAATTTAAAACATTGCTTACCAGAAACTATTATTCTGTATGGATGTACCTACTATAATAGCATATGTTAGCTCAAACGTGGCCTTACCGGCTAAGGCTAAGGCTGCACGACCACGACATTAACAAGGTCTAGAGCATAAGTGTAAATAGGTTTAGCGTGTTCTTAGTACTCGTACATGGATAAATAAGTTTTACAATGTGTGTGAATTTAACCTTTAAATCGCTAACTTAAAAGATGTACTATCAGTAGTCCCTCGAGTTACAAATTTGTAAGGATCAACCTGTACCTACTTGGTTATTTTTATTTAGTTTACGAAAAAACCAGTACGGCTTGACCCCTTAGACAGGTTCAAAGAACTCAAGCCACTGCCCTGTCGATGGTAACTTACTATCATCATCTTCCTGCCCATGTCCCGATCAGTTTGGGTAGGCGCCACAGTTTTTTTAGGACACAAAATCATATAGCAAAAGGATTTGACTATGTTGTATGACCGGCCGCCTGCCTGACCGAAAGTGGTATAACCACCACAATGCGGTTGACCATAGTCGACAGATATTTAGCCGAGATCAAAAACTCTACGTCGCCTTTTACGAAGCACCCTCCAGTAGACTAAGGGTGGCAGTATTCTTAGCCTAGCTAACTAACCTATATGCTCCACGTAAAGTAAGCTCACATCTTGACTTTTACCTTACAATGTAAGAAGCTAAAAGCAAGTGCACTCGAGTCGTATGAAGTAGTGGAGTGTGCTTGATGTAAAGCGTTTCACACTCCGATGAGCAGGCAGCCTCGCTGTAGCTGAGCAGATAGGAAATTTTAACACAATATTTACATAAATAGATGTGTGCTTTTTCAAATTAAAATCTCTGTTATGTAAGAAAGACACTTTGAAGTGTATGACTTCGGAAAGCACGTGAAGAAGAAGATTACTTAGCTTTAGATCGCGGTTATTATCATTCATAACACAACAGTCTTACGTAGGAGTAGGTAGTGAGGGTTGAAAATTGCAAACAAGGGTTAGATAGGATACCTTTCAGTATGAGGAATTTAAATGTCTTGTACGTCACTACTGTATGACCCACCCTGTATATCCTGTGGTTGTGCTACGAACAAAATGTTGCTAAACAACTGTTTATATTACAAAACAACTCTTTGAAGAAAATCATTTGAATTTCAGATTTCTGTCTGAGTATCATAAAAGCTAATTTAAGATTATGATTATAATCTGTGAGACGAAGCGTTTACAGCTTTTCTTAGTGTTTGGCTGTTAATGTCATCTTGCACTGCAAACACAAAATAAATTATACAACAGGTAGCATGAATAGGTACACATTGTGCCAGAGATAATGTGTGATGTAGGTACCGATATAATTATCAATTATCTTAATAGGTATATGTAACTCGAGATTCTTAGCACGATAGATGATTTCAAAGATGATTTATTTCCTGCTTGGTAGGAGACATTAAGCCTTCCCGGTGGCTGTCTATGATACCTTAGGCGGCAGTCTTTTCACAACCATGTCAGAGGCATACTATTAGTAGTAGGCTGTTGACCAACTCTGATACCAAGGTTTATTTTATCGGGTCTTTCTAATAGGTGTTCCACACGATAGAAGATGTTTTTTTGACTGAATAATCTGTGTCTACATCCATAAACTTGATACACAACACAACAGCTCATATACTTAAGTATTACCAAACATGCTTCTATTGAAACGTAACACGGTTCCCATCTATTTACCTATAGAAACTGTTCGGAGCGAAACTTTTAGGCGTTCGGAAAATGGGAAAATTTGCATTTAGACCAGACTCAATTTGCTTTTAAGCCTATCTCACTTTAACAAGTAATTCCCTTAATTTAAAACCCATTAACGACCTAATGGTGTTTTCGTACAAGTTTAATTTGTTAATTTATTTATGAATCTCTGTTTAAGGCTTTTATTTTAGCGTGGAATCATTTTGGCATCAGTTTTTAGGTCAGGCTATTAATAGTATGTAAGGTACTTGACCGTCAGGTCAATTGAGCTTCTGTTTAAAACTATATTTTGTATGTAATTACTAGCATTTGGCGTCATTTAGCAATAATTTTCATGGCGTCATAATACTTATCTCTTTCAAAATGATAACTTAAATTGATTAAAAAAACAGTAGTTTTATGTGTACAACATTTGTATTTTTGTAGTTACTCAGTCAAGTACCATGTTGCATACAAAACCACTAATAAGAAGTCTTTACTTCGTCGGATTCAACTAATATGCCGTCTGTACACTATTTGGCACCTTGAAAACTGAGCCAAAATCAGTGTTGGTCACTGACACCTCAGTAACATACATTTGTTACGATACGAGTCATCGTCAGTCCTCCGCCCTAAAACCAAAATGTTTATAAGATGCCGTGTGTTGCCGACAGAAAAGCATCATCCCAATTCAAATAGTATCGTAAATGTCTACTAAACTAAGATATAAATCATCCAGGGAATGGCCAGCAGTGTTCCCTGTGAAATCGTACTGCGCTTGCCAATCCGCTAGCAAGTGAGTATGACATTACCCAGCATGTCCTGCAGCAGACTGTTGTGGCTGTTGATGTTATTGATAGGGCAATAACTCTGACACAGGTTGTAGACCACTAAACCGCCTGTCAGTTTCCAGCCTAGTTCGGACTTTGTTCCAAACCAGGCCTGTCGCCAGGAGAAATATGGTTGTTGCGGACACGGGTCGTGAATGCTGCCCGCCAGATAGTGCTATTTGCATTCTGTAACGGAATACATTACAGTACAGTCAGTAGCAGGTCAAAACCGTGTAGTTGCGGCTACGGATACTGCCACCCCTAGTCCAATCAGGGTGTTTCGTAAAAGGCCACGTAGAGTTTTTGACCTCGGCTGAATATCTGTCGACTATGGTCAACCGTCATAAATCTAGCCAAATAATTTTGCTCTGATTTTGTGTTCTAAGAAAGCATGTTGCGCCCCCCTCCACTGATTTGGGATAAGGGCAGGAAGATGATGACAGTCATTAGCAGATTTTCAAGTGTAGGTCATATTTCGGTAAGCGTAACGTTTGACACCCTTTGGCCACATGATCCGATGACTACAACAGGGCAACTGGTAACTGGATGGCGAAAACAGGCGATCGTATAGCGTGCTCTGGGAGAGGCTTATGTCCAGCTGTGGACTGTTATAGGCTGATATGATAGTATTGATGATGATCACAATCAGCAGTACCTTAATTTACCCTGTCTAGCTATCTATTTAGATCAATGTTTACTGGTTATTCTTGATATCTGCATGAAGAACCAGTGTAAGTTGATCTTTTAAATTTGTCGCTCGAAGTGCTGCTGATAATACAAGCTTATGTCAACACTGTAATCTGCTAACATTGTCGTATACTATAGTGGCTATAAACACTGAATGCAACAGCGTTTTAAGAGTAAACAACTTGAGTTTTATCTCTGTGGGCACTAAAACATGCCTACATTACAGTAGATAAACTGCCGCGTATACTTCCGTAATGAAGCAAGTGTTTTAAGACTGCTTTCAAAGAGATATTTCATGGAAAGACAGTTGGTCAGTCCATAGCCTGAATGAGATATGGTGCTCCGAAACGGTCGATTTCTTTAACTGACATTAACTATGCAGTAAAGCCAAGCATAAAGCAGCTGGTTTTTGTCGTCACTACCAGTTAGGTTTGCAAAGCGTCCGGATAAAGCCGGACATAGTCAGGCTCTTTGATTGCCAAATGCTATGCCAAACTCGCAGGTCTGTCCGGCTTTTAGGTATGAGGACTTGGCAACGCTACTTCCAGATCAGGAGAAGTTTGTCCGAAAAAACCGCCAGCGTAACCCAACCTACCTTTCACTATTAGCAAAACCAAAACTATCCATTTTATCCATTGGTTCAACGTTTACTGGTTTTTGATACAGCAATTACGAAAAACCAACTTTACTTGATCTCTTTGACAAGCCTATTTTTGCATGCGATACATTGCAGGCTGAACCACCTGATTGTCCGCAAGTAAGATGGTTCTGTGCTTCGGATGGGCACGTTAAGCCGTCGGTCCCGGTTGCTGTCTATGATAGCGGTCGTTACACAACCATGTCAGAGGCCTGCTACTTGCAGTAGGCGGTTGAAAAACTCTGACACCAGGGTTCATCGGGTCGTTGAACGACTCGGCGTCCCACACGAAGAGAGAGAGACAAGCCTATGTATGTGCCAGTTTTAAACGGTGTTTCAATCGTTTTGTTTCCGCCGTTTTGGGCATTCAGGTATCGATGCTATCGTTTGCTCAATCCGAGCAAACCTGTTCTTTAAAAGTAGATTAGGAACAATCGCAATGCCTACGCAAGTGTGCAACGACCACATAACCTACTAGATGGCACACTAAAAAGGTGAATACCTGGCTGGCACGACATAAGGAGCTCAATTTCTGAAAGCGTAATTTCTGAAATCGTGCACGGAAATCCGTAAAGGTAAGTGGTGGTTTCGTGGTCTAATCACACTTATCACACTTTCTATTACTCGATTTTTTTAATGTCTAGCTGGAGTGTATGTGATTTGATTAGGGTATGCGTAAATGGATTTGTACGTGAATAAAACGATACAATCTCAATTTAGCAGAGTTTTGCATGCGATAATTGAAAATCAATTATCACTGATGTAATTATTGCAGACAGGCTTTATAGTCAGTCAAATTCAGTCGTGATTTATGTTATGGACATCATGACGCGACCACTGTCCGATCAGCACGCATTCCGCTGCTCGCACCTCAGATTTCTGGTGTAATTGATTGCTTGTAGAAATTGGCACGTTAGGCGTCTAGTATGCTATGTGGTCGTCGCAAATGTGTCTTAGCCTTAGAGTATATATAAGCAAGCTATAGAGTGCGCATTAGGCCCTGCGGCGTACTGCCAAAGCGTAAGCAGTTGCAGACATCAAATGTATGAGAAGTTATAGAGGTTAAGTAGTGCTGTCACTGTCGTTTTGCTACTGACAGACAGAGATGGTGCGCCCAGACTACTGCCACCAGTTCCTACTTTTTACGCGCACTCTAGCTTGCTTATATATACTCTAAGGTCTTAGCGTTACGGTTGTGAGAACCGTTCGACTGACTATACATACAATTAGCTGGTCTATAATTGAATAGCGAGTACACTGATTAGCATAAGCGTTTGTACTATTAGCAGAAATCCTACCTTACCCATCAAGATAAATATGGGGTGTAAGAGACAGCTCTTCGAATACCGATAGGGTAGGTACATTTTGAACATGCAACTGAATAACTTCCGATAGGCAAATATTTAAGGAGACGTAAAACATGTTGCCGTGTGATGCCGGCTTAGAATAGCATCACCCCAATTCTACCCGTGGGTGTCGTAAAAAGCGACTAAGGGATAATTATGCAGGAATGGGCAGCAGCGTTCCTGTGAATTAAACATCTTGCACTGCGCTCGCCAATCCGCCTGCCAAGCGTGGTGAGTACGGCAATACCCCTCAATACGGGGGAGGCCCATGTCCAGCAGTGGACTGTTGTGGCTGTAAAGGTAAAAACATGTTGACCTCACATACAAAATCTCGATGAGCTGATTGCATTTACTATGGGATGTTAAAATCTTTATACGTGTCCTGAAACATTCTCGTATGGAAAGTTGTTCAGTTAATTTAAGCTTTTAAAGTAATAGGGACAAAAGTTTTGTTTGTTTTTGCTTGTCATATGTTATCGTAATCGTTGGTAACAAATTCTTACACCGTTAGTTACTCGTAGCAAACGTATGTCTTGTCTATGTCTCATTTATGATGTTTTAATCTTTGGAAAACGTTCTATCCCCACTAGAAAACTGGTACTAGCGGGTAAAACTACTAAGCGATTCTCTAGTTAAAATACCCAGAGTAATATAAATGCCTTAGGTGGGTAACTATACAGCTGCTGCTGATAGGTAGGTACAATTACAAGAGATTTCTCACGATGTGTTCCTGACAGTTTTCTGGCTCGCTCCTATGAATGGTTTTGACAGTCACGCTTATTAGACCGTGATTAGAGCCATGTACGATAGATACCGTTGTGCTGTGCGGAACAGGTTGTTGAGTGATTTGCCTGTTATAGTGCTGCCGTGTGATGCCGGCTTAAAATAGCATCACCCCAAATCTTTTCAGTGGGTGTCGTTATAAGCGACTAAGGGATTTGAGAGTTGATAATGTATTGCAATTTTAGGCGACATGCTGACAACCTGTCACTATAGCAATGCACGACACGAATAGCTGAAACAGCCCTCAAATATTTCTCAGACGTGGCGATAACGTCCGTATTCTTACGGCCGTTGACGCTTTGCCTACCCCGCAAGGGATAAAGGCGTGATTTATGTGTGTATGTATATATCACGCCTAAATCCCTTGCGAGGTGGGCAGAGCGTTAACGGCTGTAAAATACAGCCATTTACACCACGTCTGACAGGTTTGAGAGTCATTCAGAAGATGGTGTATCACTATAGTGACTGGTTGTCAGCCGATCGCCTAAAATTGTAATACATCATCATCTTCCTGCCCTTATCCCAATTACTTGGGGTCTGCGCAACACGTTTTGTTGAACACAAAATGCTTATTGGCTTAATTTTACGACCGGCCGCCTACCAGACGTCAACCCTCCTTTGGAATGTTTTTGTGGTGGATTAACCGCCACCATACGGTTGGCCCTGGCTGTTTGGGTTGGGTTTATCTCTCAGTCGCCTCTTACGACCCCCACGTGGTGCTATTCTACTCTGCCGGCACCACACGGCTCTAAAATTGCAATACATATGAACCCTAAAATCCCTTAGTCGCTTATTACGACACCCACGGGAAAGTTTTGGGGTGATGCTATTCTAAGCCGGCACCACACGTTTTATAACCTCAACTTGAACAAACTCAACCTGAAAATGATGCCTCATTCTAACAATTGAATGAGCAAGCATATTGCAAAGGCTATCTACTTCATCATCTCTTTTTCTGTCTAGAACATTAGCCTAAATGTCTCTCGTTAGAGCCAGATTACCCATCGTACCGTAATATTACAGCTGACCTGGATGCCCTGGTTTTATAAATAATCACTTTTTTAACCTTCGTGCAGAGCATGATATTTTGCTTTGATGTATGCGGATAACATCTTCATAATAGTAACGTGTGGAGATTAGAAGATCTCATTCATTAAACTAGCAGATGTATCAATAAACAAAAACCCGACTGCGGTAATTTCATAGTTGTATTTTGCGATAAAAATCCGCCATCTTGAATTCCTGTGACCATAGTTGCTAGGGACGTTGGACGACTCGATGTCCTACATGAAAGTAAGAAAATAAGCAAATGTATTAAAAAACAATAAGCGTACTGAGAGGATTACAGAGTTGTAATTGCAACAAATATCCGCCATCTTGAATTTATGAATTTTTAATAATATAGCCATAGCCAGTGCCACTCGGGCCACTGAGACGAATCTAACGACACCTCACATGTCAAGATCCGCCCAGCCGTTTGAGTGTATCCCGTAGAAACGATTTTCGAGATACATACATACGTATACATACTCTCGAAAAACAAAACCTCCTGAGACAGTCGGGTAAAAAGTAGAGTACTGTACCTACTTACAGACATTTCCTTGGGCATGGCGCAGTAGCGACCCGTTTGTCTAGATACAGTATGATTAATCTATGTGCCTGTAAATAGGCACGCCCAATTATTTATTGGTCTACCAGACGATACGGTAGGCGTAGGTGAAATAGCGCCAGAGACCCAGATCACTGTTTTTGTTCAAGTTGAGATTTGTTGTTTGCCCTAGCTAGATGCCTACCATTGATTCATATCGCGTGGGGCATCGAGTTTACGAACGACCTGATAAACCCAGTATGGTGCATAGCGACCCGATTGGCAAAATCTAGATATAGTGTGATTAATCTGTGTGTCTGGCTGTACATAGGCACGCCCAATTATTTATTGGTGTACAGCTATCAGCCGATACAGCAGACGTGGTCGAAATGCAGAGATCCAGATCGATGTTTCCGTTGAAGTTGTGATTTGCTGTTAGCCCTGTACGTAATAAGTCCTGATCTGTTTTGCGTTTTACCTAAATCTGCGGAGTTGGGACTTATCCCAGTAAAATTTACCTAATACTTCCTGACGAGTCGAAAGCAAATAAAAACTGATTATATTTATTTATTTATTTTGAATTTGATTCTCTTTTTGATAGGATCTACCCTAAACCATAGTTGAAAATACTTATTTATTCGCGTTTCATAAAACAATGTACTACTTCATGTTATTGCTTAGCTATTCGATACAATTTATTTAAATGAAAAGCCAATATAATCATAATGTTATGGCTACCATGTCAACATTCCGTAATTTGATTCACACACGTGAAGCAAGTTTTTCCCAATTGCGAAATGATGTTCACATGCAATTCGACTGAGTTGCATAATGCTTATTCATCGTTTTATGAAACTCGTGTCGAATACAAAAATTGTGTCGTGTCATTGTCAGCGTTACCGGCATCAGTTTTCAAACGTTTAGACGGGGCCTAATGCGGGGCCTACACAAAACGTAAGCTGCTGCTATTTTAGCGCAGCGCAACCGCATTTGTCTGTCATATGGATACAAATTTGGAACACGAGAGACCCACGATACTACCGGCGATAACACTGGGGGTGTAATTCCCCATACTAAAAACGACGTTAAAATAACGCAACGCAAATAAAAAACATGTGTTGAAACAGTGCAGCGCAGAAATTTGCTTGTGTGTTATTGTAACGTCTGTTTTTTGGGGAATTCGATTTGACGGTCGTTACGTGTAGGCCCCGGCGAATGCAGTATTGATATGAATGACTTAATAAATCAAAGGTCTAAGTAATAGCTTCTTATTATATTTTTTACAGCTCACATACCAAAATAGGACGCCTAGTAATAAATTGATTTGTCTAGATACTCTACATAATCAATCAGTAAGCGCGTCTTTAGAACATTCTGGTCGCTAAGCTTAAGGTGGGCTTAAAAACCAAGCGACAGCGACAACGACGCGCGTCGTTGCCGCTGTCAAATGACTGGTTTGTATGGGTTTGTATGGGGAACCAGAAAAACCGAGCGACGGCGTCGTTGCGGCGCGCCACGACGCCGTCACGTTGACAGCGCGCTCAGAAGCTTAGAGTTTGTATGGGATGCGGTCGGGTTTTTCTACAAGACCGCAGCGACAACGACGCCGTCAAAATTTGACGGCGACAACGACGCGCGTCGTTGTCGCGTCGCTTGGTTTTTAAGCCTATCTTTACGCAAGACGGCAAGATTGTTCTAGATTTAAAAGTATACAACATTCACGTAAATTGTAATTGGTCTGTTTCCGGAATGTTATATTTATATATTATCCGTAGGTGTTGAAATAATGTTATTGACTTGGTTATTTTTTATTAGAGACCTTTATGTGGAGATGGCCTCTGTACAAATAAATGCCTTTAAAACCTTGCTCTGACCTTAACGCCTTCATGTCATTTATTTTGTAGGTATTTGTGTTGTTAAAAACTGTAGGATGTATTTTAATACACTGGATTCATTCCTCATTCCTCAGGCTGAACCACCTGATTGTCCGCAAGTAAGATGGTTCCGTGCTTCGGATGGGCACGTTAAGCTGTCGGTCCCGGTTGCTGTCTATGATGGCGGTCGTTACACAACCATGTCAGAGGCCTGCTACTTGCAGTAGGCGGTTGAAAAAACTCTGACACAAGGGTTCATCGGGTTGTTGAACGACTCGGTGTCCCACAAGAAAAGAAGAAGAATTCCTCATTTGAAGCTCATTATGATGTTTTCCTAATGTACGTACCTATATTTATTTGTATGTTTTTCTTCCCAGGTAAAATCCTGATGTTGAAATACACTGCTGAGATAAGTATAAGGTAGTCCATTCAGAATAATTGTGTCTACCTAAGCGGGAGGCCTAGTTACGCTGGTCGCAATACTCGAAACTACACAGCCAGCGTAACTTGGCCTCCTGCTTAGGTTGGTCCTGATCATGACATTTTGATTTTGAATGGTCTTTACCCATCCATCCATGACCACGGCTATTCATAAAGACCACCGTTTAAAATTCAAAGAACTCTGACACCAGGGTTCATCTTTGGAAAACTCTGTGTCCTACTGCAAAAGAAGAAGAAGACCGTTTATTTCGCCCAACTTTTTGACCAATGCCCTTTTGGACATTGGACTTCAAGGCTGGTGCGCTAATATTGGACTCTTGTCAACCTAGTCTAGCCCTCAAATCTAGCCTAGACTACAGGCATAACCCAGCCCATTATTGACAAAAACAGGGGCAGTTGTTTACTACTATACAGTATTAGGTAGGTGTTGGTAGTTTCCACTCAATCTTAGTTCCTCGACCGCGCCTTCAGAATTGTCAGCCGTAAAAGGCTCGCTTGAGTCGTATTACTCCGAACTTATTTTATTACCCTAGGCGGCTCCAAGGCTAATACTAAAACTAAATCGTACTTATTTTATTATTATTGGGTGTTTACTTGTAAATAAACTATAAATATTATTACTAAGAAAACTCCGAGAACTATTTTTCAAAGGTTGGTTTTGCTTTTGCACCGATTTTGCAAGTATCTTCGGGGATTTCGCGCAAATAGCGTACTTGAAGGTTCTATTATCTGACGACTTTTAGTTTATTTTATTGTTTCTTCTTATTCTGGCTAAATTCCAATTAGTGTAAAACAAATAGATATTTAAATAAATTTGCTATACTTCGAATAGTTGCATCATGAAGGGATTTGGAAAGGGGAATTTATTATATCGCTATCATCATTATTATCATCGATATGATTTAGTTAGTCTGTGGGTATTAATTAATGATTACTAAGAAATGCACTAAGTCTTTACAGTATTGCACATGATAAAACCAACATTATAATCTAGTTGTTAATAATAATAACATGCAAAATTATCGACATAGATAAGTTACCGGGAAAACATGTTATCATGCTGTATCTTAGATATCTATCTACACAAATACCTATGTAGAGCATGTCCTAGTAATACACATTTTTTTGGTTATTTCCTTTTCTGATAAGTCTATGCCTTAAGGCGCCTTAAGTCAAAAACCTATATATTCTATCTAAAGTTTTTTTTTTGTAATTTTCTTTTCTGATAACTTTATGCCTATATCTTGCTTGAAGTGAAGTACATCTAGATACACAAAACAAAGAGAGGCGCGCCTACCAATTCGTAATTTGTGGTACCTATTTACTTGTTTGATATAGACGTGCTTGTTTTCCTCTAGGTAATTGACTATTGAATGTATATAAAAGAGTAGGTAAACTTATCTTATAACATTAGATACTAAATATATTCCCAAGAGTATAGATTATGTTCAATGGAATTACCTAGAAGTAATGTAATGTTATAAACGAGCAGAAACTAAATCAACGGTTTACCTAAAGTTAAGCCGCTGAAAGCATTGCTCTATAGAGCGAGTATAAATTGCAGGCTTAATTCAGCTTTCAGCACCAAATGTTTTGTGAAATCAGCTCTTTCAATAAGCCAGTGATAAAGTGCTTGTTGAATACAACCGGTTAAACGAACATGTATTTTCTTCCTACATACATAACCCTAGCAGTAGGTGGTTGAAAAACACTGTGACCATAGTTGGGACGTAGGGACGTTGGACGACTCTATGTGCGTATCCATTTCTGTGTAATGATTATCAATAAGGGATATTTTTTTGTATCCTATTTTGAAATTGACAGCCGATGTGGCGCAGTGGTTAGTATGCCTGCCTGCCACGCAAAGGTTCCGGGTTCAATTCCCGGTGGGGTCACTCACAAAGTTGATATTTCTCACTTTGTGAATTTATTCCCAGTCTGGTTAGGACATTGCAGGCTGAACCACCTGATTGTCCGCAAGTAAGATGGTTCCGTGCTTCGGATGGGCACGTTAAGCCGTCGGTCCCGGTTGCTGTCTATGATGGCGGTCGTTACACAACCATGTCAGAGGCCTGCTACTTGCAGTAGGCGGTTGAAAAACCCTGACACCAGGGTTCATCGGGTCGTTGAACGACTCGGTGTCCCACACGAAAAAAAATAATTGAAATTTGAACTTTGTACCTTACTTTACTTCACGGCTCAAAATTTGAATCGTAGCTGTCCAGCCCAAATATAACACGATAAATTATATGTTTATCGAAGTATTTAAACTGCGATTGTTTGTTAATTGTCACGGTCAGTTGCCCGCGACCATGGCACAATCCAAGAAGGTGTTGAAACGTAATATGGTCAAAAACAAATAAACTGCGACTCACTGCCCTACACTCATCTGTTGGCATTAAACATTTTCCTCAACTGAATAAGCATATTTTGTTGCTTTCGGAAATGTGTGTTTCTGGTTTAGATGCAATAAAGCGATGTATACCATCATCATCTTCCTGCCCTGGTCTCAATTAGTTAGGATTGGAAAACATGTTTTGTTAGAACACAACTTCATTTAGCAAATGGATTTGGTAATGTTTATGACCGGCCGCCTGCCTGACGTCTACCCTCTTGGGAATGCTATTGTATGTGGTGTTACCGCCACCATGCGGTTGACCATAGTCGACAGATATTCAGCCGAGGTCAAAAACTCTACGTCGCCTTTTACGAAACACCCTGTGTGGACTAGGGGTGGCAGTATCCTTAACCGCTCCCAAAACGATGTATACCATGGATATGTTAAAACCGCCACAACAGTCCACTGCTAAACAAGGGCCTGGCGGATTGGTGAGCGCAGTGCAAGAGGTTTTATTCACAAGGAACGCCGCTACCCTGGGTAATTAACCCTTAGTCGCTTTTTACAACACCCAAGTGTAGAATTGGGGTGATGCTAAAGCCGGCATCACACGGTAACTTTAATTACTCTGACTGATTTCTACTTCAAATACATACTTTAGACTCAAATATTATTGCAAGAATTCGCCCACTTTAGCGCGATATGATTTATGTTTTGCCACGTTCCAATAAAATTCATTATCTTTGAATTCTATTTTCAATCTACTAAATAAATCCAATCTTTGCTAGAATTATTCATAGTTTGCGTATTCAAATAACTTCGTTCTATTTACTCTAAGGCATATCAAAAAGATTCAAGCAATTTATTTTTACACAGAAAAAATCTGCTGAATAAACAAAATTTTAGAAATGAATCTTAAATATATTTTCGAGACTTATTTTTGGGATTGCGTTTAGTGCAAACTAATGCTGGTTTAAAAGAAAATTCCAGTCCACTCGAAACACGTATAGATCAATTTTTCGCCATAGCTAGGAGCATCTGTATTTTATAATAATGATTAATCAGTTAGACGAATCTTTGAGATTTTTACTAGTACTCAACCATCACTAAAATGCATAAAAAATAATTCTATTGTAGCAGAGCTCAATGTAAATTAAAGCTGAGCAGGTACCTAGATTGAAAACAAAAGATTTGAAACTGTTGCCATTTACTAACTAGTTCTATGTATTCACGAGTACCTATGATATCTACCGTTTTCATATAATGTGTTGGCGTGCGTTCAAATCGAGCTCATCTGGTTCCCTACTTCCCTGTGAAACTGGGACATCGCGTGCAACGTGCAATCAATATGGAGCTATATTGCACTCAGCGCTGCCAACAGATGAGCTTATGCGCCCTTTGCACGCTTTGGGTGTAATTTGAAAGAAGAACAACTCTGGTTCCTTCCGTCTTTTCTCTTGTTTATTTATTTTATTTATTATTTGGTTAGAAGGGGTTGGTCCTGATCAGACCAACAGCCACTGCGACCTTTTCAGATCTATTGTGGCTAACCCTTACGACTAAATGACCTCATCCAGTCGGGCCATTCTAAGGAAGGCCACGATCTGTTTGGGGTCAAGGGATTGGACCTCCCTAGGGGACAACAGGTGACCACCCGTAGTCCGGCTTCTTGTTTGCACAAGCGCCTCACATTCGCAAAGGACGTGTAGCGGTGTTTCATCGTCCTCAGCGCAGTATCTGCAGTAAGTGGCCTCAGTAAGCCCCATCCTGCAGAGGTGTTTATTGAGATTACAGTGTCCAGTAAGGGCCCTTGTAATCATCCTGAGATTATTCCGGTTCATTGATAGTACTTTCCTCTATCGTATCGTACTTTTCTCTTGTTAGTTTTACATCTACTTCCCTGTGAAACTGGGACATCGCGTGCAATCAATATGGAGCTATATTGCACTCAGCGCTGCCAACAGACGAGCTTATGCGCCCTTTGCACGCTTTGGGTGTAATTTGAAAGAAGAACAACTCTGGTTCCTTCCGTCTTTTCTCTTGTTAGTTTTACATCTAGTTCCCTGTAAAACTGGACCATCATCGCGTGCTATCAATATGCAGCTACATTGCACTCGAGAGCTGTCTACATCTTCGCTTATACGCCCTTTGCACGATTTGAGTTTCCTTTCCCAAAAAGGAGTGACTAACTGCCAGCCATAGCCATAATGTAGGTTCACAGGGAGATAAAATACTCTTAAAGAACATTAACCTCGTACAAAAGTTGAATCTTTCAGTCAATAGAAGTCTCGTGATCTCGTTTCCGTTTCCGGCCGGCAAATATCAGATTAGCCTCGATGTCACTGAAATAGAATTCTATTTTCGTAGAAACTACATGAATTTGCAAAATTTCAATCACTCTGTTGACATAGAATACAATTTAATATGCGTACGGTAGCGACATGAGATTGCTAAATTTGAGTCATGGGAATTTTTCGACTGACAATGGTTAAATCAGTGTTTTTCCACTCAGTAGGTAATTAAAGATCTAAGTGCAGTAAAGAAGCCCAGTCTGGGTTAGATAGTTTGTACCTTGAACCGTTCCTATGCCTCGTGCATAATACTTACCTACAACTCTGTAATGTAAACATATTACTTACCACCGTCAATGCTAGTAAATTCATCCCACTTCGTATTTTGCAGTTCATCGTCACGAATGACGTGTATGGCCATTGATGTTTTCCGGCAACAATCCCACACATGAACAATAATTCATTACTATTTGAAAGACTGCACAATATTTAGGCGACAGGCTGACAACCTGTCACTATAGCGATACACGACAATAGCTAAAACGGCCCTCAAATATGTGTCAGACGTGGCGATAACGACCGTACTATTACGGCCGTTGACGCTCTGCCTACCCCGCAAGGGATAAAGGCGTGATATATGTATGTATGTATGTATGTACTGCACAATAGTGGATGATCAATACCAACATGACCTCAGCCTTGCAGTCGGCCATTCAGAGGAGTGAGCTAATTGTTAATTAATCTTGCTATACTATTAGCTGTGTGATGCCGGCTTAGAATAGCATCACCCCAATTCAACCCGTGGGTGTCGTATAAAGCGACTAAGGTGTAATTATCCAGGGAATGGGCAGCGGCGTTCCGTGTAAATTGCGCTCGCCAATCCGCCTGCCAAGCGTGGTGAGTATAGCAATACCCGCCCAGAAGGGAAGGCCCGTGTCCAGCAGGGGTTCTTTATTGGCTTTAAAAGTAAAGGTAATGAATGTTCTAAGTTCAGTAAAGAATCGCTGTCTGGGTTAGATTGGACCTTGGACTGTTCGTGCATAATAATAATTACTACTGTTCTGTAAACCTATTACTTACCACCGTCACTGCTAGTAGATTCATCCCACTTCATATTTCGCAGTTCATCGTCACGTATGACGTGTATGGCCATTGATGTTTTCCGGCAACAATCCCACACATGAACAATAATTCATTACTATTTGAAAGACTGCACAATAGTCGGTGATCAATAGACTAGTGTTGCCGAACTATCGATAGTTTTACTATCGATAGTTTTCATTCATTAAGGCCTATACAACCGATAGGCCTATCGATAGGTCAAAATAAAGCAATACTATCGATAAGGTGCAATACTATCGATAGTTTTAGACTATCGATAGTTTTGGACTGTTTGGATTATAGTCTAAAACTATCGATTGTCTATCGTTTTACAATCGATAGTCCACTATCGAGCGGCAACACTGATCAATACCAACATGACCTCAGCCTTGCAGTCGGCCATTCAGAGGAGTGAGCTAATTGTTAATTAATCTTGCTATGCTATTAGCTGGCGGTCTGTCATTCGAAATAATAATTTGATTGGCCTGTAGGCTGTGATAAACAAGATAAGAATGGCTGTAAAACAAGTACCTAGATGTGTTAAAAACAAAAGTAACTTTTACTTTACTTTTAAAGTAGTATTTTGCTGCAAAAATCCGCCATCTTGAATCTATATTTTTAGGGTTTCGTAGTCTACTAGAAACCCTTATAGTTTCGTCATGTCTGTCTGTCTGTCTGTCTGTCTGTCTGTCTGTCTGTCTGTCTGTCTGTCTGTCTGTCTGTCTGTCTGTATGCCGCGCCCTCATATCTTCGTCAGTTTTAGAGTTATCGACATAAAATTTGGTGAGAAGATAGATTGTGTTGACCCAAATATAGAAATATTAAGAAAAAAATATTTTAAATGTTTTTTGGACCCCCTCCCATACAAGTGAAAGGGGGGCAAAAATTTTTTTTTCCTTCTGTAATATTGAGTAGGGTATCGTTGAATAGGTCTTTTAAAACTAAGGTGAGGTTTCTTTGAAACAAAGTCACTAAAATGTTTCTGTCACGAGATATTTGCTTTTAAAATGTGCGTTTTTGACCCATAATTTGTTCCAGCTGTAACTTCTAAAGTATACACGCTAAAAATTTGAAATAAATATGAAATATAGCTTACAATCTGAAGTTACAATGAAAACTATAACGGATATTGTACCCTTAAAGGTTTCAGAAAAAAATTGAGTTTTTCTATTTGCGGTTGGTCATCATACTGCTACCAGCAACAAAATTAAGTTTGTAATGCTGAAAAACCTGATATTTAAACGTTGACTACGAAACCCTATTTGTGGGCGTGTCTGACACGCTCTTGGCCGGTTTTTTTTTAATATAGCCCGTGTCACTCGCGCTGCTGAGACGAATCTAACAATTAACCTCACATGTAAAAATCTAACTATCCATTTGAGCTGTAGCCCGTGAAAAAGAATTTTCTTGTCCACATACATACATACATACTCTCGAAAAACATAACCCTCCTTCTGAAGCAGTCGGGTAATGAATTCTACCGCCCATGGTACTACTGACTTCTTGGCAGGGTTATCCAATCTCACACCCCTGAATGGATACCCTAGGGTGGCAGATCGGATAATCCAGGTTGATTTTGTCCGACCCCATACTGTTCATCCTAGGGTGTCAGATTAGATAACCCCCTCTCGGATATCTTATTAGGATCCCACTGGAAACTACGGGACAGCAGTTAAATGCCAGTGTCTCGACAAATGTATTGCACAGTGACTGTTTCCCATCCTCCTATTTCTGGGCTAACTGTTACACACAAATAATGTCCGATAACTTGATTGAAAATTAACTGTATCGCAATTCAAATAAATTTGATATCTGCCTGGTCGCGATACGCTTGTACGAACTCCGGAATGGCGGGCAACTGGACTTTATTTCGATTCTGACTTAGCTATTGCAAACAATATGCGGCTCTACTTTATCAAGAACATACCTATTATACCGCATTATGTTGGGAATACTAGGTTAGGTGTCTTCGTGTGGGACACCTAGTCATTTAACGACCCGATAAACTCTGGTGTCAGAGATATTCAACGGTCTACTGCAAGTAGCAAGCCTCTGACATGGTTGTGTAACGACCGCCATCATAGACAGCAACCGGGACCGACGGCTTAACGTGCTCATCTGAAGCACGGAACCATCTTGCTTTTCGGACAATCAGGTGGTTCAGCCTGGAATGTCCTAACCAGACTGGAAACAAATTCACAAAGTGATAAATATCAACTTTGTGAGTGACCCCACCGGGAATTGAACCCGGAACCTTCTGCGTGGCAGTCATACTAACCCACTGCGCCACATCGGCTGGTTAGTACTACAGTTTGTCTACCTTTACTACACTGCATACTCGAATCGTGAACTAGATATTAATCTGTTATGCATACATTGCGTTGCACCTTTGATTAACCTATACGTATTAAAGTTTATCGTGCGTTCACGAGCAGTCGTAAAATTTTAGCCTGATTCGCAATGGTAACTGGAGACACCATTTTCTTCGCTTTAATTGATTTAATGTTAAAATAACATCATTTATTACCATACGTTACATTGTACTATTGCATTATATTGATGTATTTGGAAGGTTATTGTATATTTTTCACGTTCTTCTGCTGTAATGTCTTCTAAGGTGCCTAGATGATCAGTGTGAACTGTGAAGTCCCGCGATCGTTGAGATGACGATAAATGTGTCGTTTTCAACCGACATGGTATTTTTCATAATCATGATAAAAGACACACAGTAATTTTAAATGGCATCAACGATATATTAAAATAGAAATCCCACCAAAAAACATTTCATGTCAAAGGTCGCCGAGACTTGAGAACACAGAGCAAAAAAATGACATCCGCGGTCTCCGATAGAGACGCCGTTTGAGCAATATAGCGTGTCATTTGGTTTACCGAATTGCCATTCCCAGTGTTGCCACCAGCTTATATTTCTCGAACTTGACGTCCTTTTTTGACTCCCACGTGTTATTTGTAATTTTACCATTTTGTTTGTAAATCGCCCTTACTCTAATACTTATGATACAATAAAACATGCTGTACTATAACAGCCGCAACAGTCCACTGCTAGACATAGGCCTTCCCTTATTAGGGGGGTATTTGCCATACTCACTACGCTTGACAGGCGGATTGGCAAGCGCAGTTCAAGGTGATGTATTCACAGAGAATTTTGCTGCCCATTCTCTGGAATGACTTAATTGGTTTTTAACACTCAAAGGTAGATAGATGGGGTGATGCTATTCAACGCCAACATTACTCGGCAATATATATATTTATTATCTGGATCTTCGTTGTGATTTGGTGAAAAAACTACTTAAACAAAAAATGAGAACGTATTTACGTAGCTATTATCTACCTATCTATGTACCTAATTCTAAAAAATAAACACGACAGACAAAAGTTGTCTCATTCAACTCATTGAATGTTTTTTCTGGCTGAAACGTAATCTTTTATAATATCAGAGGATGTCAGTTTCTAGAACACTGACATTCAGTCATCTATCAGTACGAGTCCACAAGAAAAGGTGAAAATGCCTACGTGGACCACGGGTATTTCTTTTTTCCGCGTGGTGCACCCTAGTCCACCTGCTATAGGTGGACTCAAGGGCAGGGATTTTACTAATGGTTCACCTTATTTCTGAAAGCAACTTTGAATAAATGTTTACAATAATATTATAATAATTTTTTACGTAAGTTGTAGGGCTTGATGTGATTGATTTGCGATCCTTTTTGGAAAACGAGTGCAAGACCCAATAAACTTGATCCAATCAAAAACATTAACATTTTAAATCTCTAAGCCTCGCTTGCTACTCAGTTCTTTTACCATTATAAAACCATTTTATGTAGGTAATAGCAAGCTGGTAGGTAAATAATTTTAACTATGAAAAACGATTTAAGTTTAGCACGCATAGTTTCCGATATAAACGACTTTTTAGTTTGACAGCTGACACCTGTCATGTAGATCTCGTTATAGCCTACAAAACTCCCAAAGAAACTAATAGTCTAGCACGCATAGATTCCGATATAAACCACTTTTTAGTGTGACAGCTGACACCTGTCATGTAGATCTCCTTAAGGCCTACAACTTTCCCAAAGAAACTAATAGTCTAGCACGCATACTTTCTGATTTAAACGACTTTTTAGTGTGACAGCTGACACCTGTCATGTAGATCTCGTTAAAGCCTACAACTAAAGAAACTAATAGTCTAGCACGCATAGTTTCCGATATAAACCACTTTTTAGTGTGACAGCTGATACCTGTCATGTAGATCTCGTTAAGGCCTACAACTTTCCCAAAGAAACTAATAGTCTAGCACGCATAGTTTCTGATTTAAACGACTTATTAGTGTGACAGCTGACACCTGTCATGTAGATCTCGTTAAGGCCTACAACTTTTCCAAAGAAACTATTAGTCTAGCACGCATAGTTTCTGATTTAAACGACTTTTTAGTATGACAGCTGACACCTGTCCTGGACCACAGGGAAAAAATAACGTACCCGTGGTCCACCAGGTGGACCAGGAGGTGGACCACGGGGATGAAGGGGCCATTTTCATTCATTCCCTTTCATTCATTTTCATTCATTCCCTTTTTTTATTCAATCTCATACACTCCAAGGTTTTGGCGACGGATATGTGTATTTTGAAAAGACGGTTGTGGCAACACTTTAGGGTGAACGCACTCTGTTCCGAACCGTACGCACGGCACCCTAAGTGGCATAGAATTTCATACAAAATTTCAAAATATGACGCGTACGGAACGGTTAAATGAGCTATCACCTCAAATGACAAACACGTTAAAAAATGACAGGCTTGTCTTTTATGAAATTTTGACAAAAGGCGTGTCTAGTAGCGCTGCGCGAAAAAGGTTTCATTTGTCTGTGCTTGAGAATATGGCCTACCAGGTGAGAAGAACCATTGAATCTACACACCATGTACCCTACGAATCGAATTTAACAAACTATACGTCAAAATGTACTGCTGTAAACGCTTTGCTTGGTCCGGCCGAAGAACAACAAGATTCTTTTACACTTGGCGGCGGCGCCACTTAGCATAGTGAATCGTTATAATCACTGAGGAATGCAGTGTTGTAACTTGGACAGCCTTATTTATAGTTTCAATATAAACAATTAGGTAAACACGTTCCAATCGGTAATATATTACATACCTACTGTTTATAATCAGCGCTTGATACGGCAAATTAAATACATAACTTTATCTATTTTAGGACAGTGCATGTAATTTAACCGACTTTAAATTTGTAATTTTGTAATTTTTCGGTTATTGTATCCATTCGTTCTTTTTTAGGGTTTCGTAGTCTACCAGAAACCCTTATCATTTCGGTAAGTCTGTCTGTCTGTCTGTCTGTATGCCGCGCCCTCATAACTTTGTCAGTTTTGAAGCAATCGCCATCAAATTTGGTGTGAAGATAGATCGTATTAACCCAAATTTAGAAATGTTGAGAAAAAATTATTCAAATTGTTTTTTGTATCCCCTTGCCATACATGTGAAAGGGGGGCAAAATTTTTTTTTCTTCCTGTTATATTGAGTAGGGTTTCGTTGAATAGGTCTTTTAAAACTAAGGGGAGGTTTCTTTGAAACAAATTCTCTAAAATGTTTCTGTCTCGAGATATTTGCTTTAAAAGGCGCGTTTTTGAGCCATAATTTGTTCCAGCTGTAACTTCTAAAGTAAGCATGCAAAAAATTTGAAAAAAATATGGAATATAGTTCATGAAGTTACCATGAAAACTATAACGAATACTGTACCACTTAAGATTAAGGAAATATTAAAGTTTTTCAATTTGAGGTTGGTAACCATACAGCTGCAAACAAACGAGCAACAAAATTAACTTTGTAACGCTGAAAGATACTTAAACGTTGACTGACTACGAAACCCTACTTGTGAGCGTGTCTGACACGCTCTTGGCCGCTTTTTATTAATTACGCGATGGATGAGTAGCTATTTTTATACTAGTTTTGTAATCCTTTATTTAAAGGGAATCGCCCTGAAGTAGACTAATAGTAACTAGAAAAAATCGGATGCTGAAATCAATGAAATTATATTTTTATGGGCACATTTCAACAAAGTACGAAACAGCGCATTTAGCTTAGGGAACAACATCAATATCCGGCTATAAGTAACTATTCGGATTGACCCATGAAGCTGAAAATCGGCATGTTGGTACTTCTTGCCCTCCTGATTAAAATAAGACACGGAGCCGAGCGGGTCCCCCCCCCCTTTACAAGGCGTAACTTTTGAAAAACAAGCTTATGTGCCCTCAAAATTACCCTTAAGCCCCCCCATCGATTCTCAAGAGGTATCAAAAGTTGCGTAATTACACACAGATTTTAAAAATCCTAAGATGGGGAGCCTAAGGTCAATCCGAATAGCTGTGACGTTAATCCCTACTAGACTAATACAAAAAGCTAGGTACAACCCGTATGAGTCATCACATCACAAAAGGTTTCCATTATGGGAATCCCCGAATGGGCATTTTTTTTATGGGGCATGAACTCAACTGTTGCAGGTGTGATATGTAATTGTACTTCATATTATACTAGGTATGTATTAGAACTTGGTAGAATCGTCTTATTTTTATTTCATATTAGTAAATCCAAACTCTAAACCTTTTTAATTCAACAAAACTTGATCCATGTTATTTTAAGAACTTTATCCTGCCTGGCAGAGAAATTTAGTTACTCATGTGGGAAGGGTAATCGAATGAAAGACGAAAACATGTCGGTTTGCAAAAATGTTATTCCCAACACATTTTCAGTATTTACAGAACATTTTGCTTCAGCTCTAGTAAACACGTGTTTCCAGCAGTAAATAGAAAATACGGGGTGTTAGGGACGGTGTAACGAAAACTTTGCAGGCATGACCAGACCATCAAACTGAACAACTTTTACTATGGGGCCAATGGTGGGAAACGAAAAAAAAATTCTGACCTCCCATACAAAATTCACGATCAGCTGACTGACTTTGTATGGGAGACCGAAAATTTTTTTTCGTTTCCCACCATTGGCTCCATAGTAAAAGTTGTTCAGTTTCATGGTCTGAGCACGCCTGCAAAGTTTTCGTTACACCGTCCCTAACACCCTGTATAGGAAAAAAAACTAGTTAATTGTTTTTAGCTAGTATACTTACTTCAGTTTTTATGGCAGAGAACAATGGCAGATATTATAGTATAAGTGACGCTCTGACACATTATAAAAATTGCCACAATTAATATTAAAAGACTCAATAAAACAAACACAATGAACAAGCAAAAACAAGTAACCTACAGTAAAACTGCTCGCATCATATTCTCACAGTAAATCAAGGGTTGTCTGGCAGAGATCCCTCAATTGTCTGTTTGTTATTAATTTTTATATAAGTAATTCTGTACTAGTTCTAAGAACGTTTATTAAAGTGATTTAATTATATTAATTTCATATGCACCTACAGTAGATGTATGCGTAAGAAGATCTAAAGACCTCCAACTTGGAAACTCAGTCTATTGTCTAATCTAAAAGCCAAAGTTTTCAACTTAAAGCGGAGTTATACGACTTCTATACGGCAGTTATACAGCTGTAATGTTATTATAGTTGAGATAACGCTGTGCAGGTAGCTGCAAAGTTATTGTACTCAGTGGGACAATGATTTGTACGTATCAGCAAAAAATATCGTGGGACGAGATGATGTTAAACAAATAAATATTAAAATACATACTTGTAGGAAGGAAACTATTGTTTGTGTTGATTGATAGCTATATCTCTATTCCCTTCCGGAACAAAATGTTGAAAGTTGAAATCTCAAAATGTTGAATCTCAAAATGTTGAACGAAATTTTTCTAAGTCCTAAATGGTCTTCATGTTAGTCTTCACTTCCGAAAATGTTGAACATGTAATTTTTTATAAGTCTTTGACACTCATGACGTGCTCTATATTTTAAATGACAGTTGTCATTTATCTGAAACTATACATACTAGAGTATCAGTTTCTTAGAGGAAGTTGCAAGTCTTGGCAATACCTACGTTTAATGTGACAGCTGTCAAACTTATTACTCGTTTACCTCGGAAACTGTGCATTCTAGACTATAAGTTTCTTCGTGGAAGTTGTGTGTTTTGGCAAGACCTAGCTGACAGACTGTCAAACTTATACCTCGTTTATCTCGGAAACTGTGCATGCTAGAGTATAAGTTTCTTCGCGAAAGTTGTAGGTATTGACAAAACCTACATTTTATGTGACAGCTGTCAAATTTATAACTCGTTTGTCTCGGAAAATGAGCATGTTAGACTATAAGTTTCTTAATGGAAGTTGTAGGTCGTAGTAAGACCTACATTTTATGTGACAGCTGTCAAACTTGTAACTCGTTTATATCGGAAACTGTGCATTCTAGACTATAAGCTTCTTAGTGGAAATTGTAGATCGTGGCAAAACCTACATTTTGAGTGACAGCTGTCAAACTTGTAGCTTATTTATCTCGGAAACTATGAATGCTAGACCATAAGTTTCTTGGTAATAATTGTAGGTTTTGCGACGACCTACAACTTCCCCTAAGAAACGTATAGTCTAGCATGCACAGTTTCCGAGACAAACGAGTTATAAGTTTGACAGCTGTCACATAAAATGTAGGTCTTGCCAATACCTACAACTTCCCCAAATAAACTAGGAGTCTAGCATGCATAGTTTCCGAGATAAATGAAGATTTAGTTGGACAGCTGTCACATAAAATTTAGGTATTTCCAAGACCTGCAACTTCTTCTAAGAAACTGATACTCTAACATGTATAGTTTCTGGGATGAACGAGTTTTAAGTTTGACAGCTGTCATTTAAACTTTAAAACACGTCATGAACGTCAAAGACTTAGAAAAATTACCATGTTCAACATTTTCGGAAATCCTATAGTGTACTAAGATGAAGACCATTTAGGACTTAGAAAAATTTCGTTCAACATTTTGAGATTTCAACTTTGTGAGAATTCAACATTTTGTTCCGGAAGGCTCTATTCTTCTATTTATAACTTAATATACATTATATTGCCGAGTTTTATAGGAGAACCTTCTTCCAGAAGCTGTTAGTTCAACGCTAAGTAGGTAATTGCCATGTTTGCTTGTCAGGATCCCACTGCTGCACAAAGGCCCCCTCGTCTTCTTGCTCCAAAATTAGAAGGGATAATCAAAGCTTTTTGAAAACGTCTAGGTATAGATAAGAAGTCGCGAATCTTTGAAATTGACACATTTTGACATATTCTTGATCAATCACAATAAATCGGCGCCATTTAGTTCGCAGTTTTCCTCCGCATTCGGAATAATCCCTATTCTCCTGAATCATACTACAACAAAGAAGCTTGTTTTCAACAAAAAGGAAGAACAATATGTAGTAATAAATCACTAAACCGAGAGTCTTTGATCCCATAAATCATGTTTGTTGACTAACAAAGATATTGTGTGATCTTATTATACTACGACTTGCATATTTTTCCAACATCGATTTTTGCATGTCTTCCTTCATGTAAATATTCAACATGAACTTTAAGATTCGACTTTTGTTTATTCTGAGAGCCATAGAATGGACAACAATAAAGGGCGCTACACACCGGGCGCGTATGCGTGACGTACACGTCATCACGGCGTAATCACGGCCGTAGACCCCTTTCACACTGGGTTATGGTTTCACATCCTTTCTTTCAGAGTCTTGGCTGGTAAAAATGCGCATAAAGAGCACAAAGACAACTTGTGTTGTCATCAGTCACCACTAATCGACCAGGTCATTGACCATTTACATCATAATAATGACACCAATGATGAATGAACATTAGTAGTGCAAAAATGCACTAATGCTGACGAGTTGAAAAGATGACCTACATGGCTGAAATTAAATGGAGGTGGGTGGTCCAAAGCGAGGAAGAATGGAAGAAACACAGGAATGCCCTTGCCCTGCAGTGAGAAGTTGCAGGCTAGACATGAGAAGAATAGCTTTACCAAACAGCTGTTCGCACGTGCTATATTTATTTACTTCCCTGGCGCTACCCCGCTGTTAAAATTAAATGAGAACACGTAAGCGGACATTGGTCTATTGGTAAATAGTAATTGATAATTAGTGATTGTAAGTATTTATACTTCTTAGCTATATTTATCTTAGCGCCAGGCTGCAGGCATGATAGACTAATATTACCAGCTTCTGGCCGTACTCTTATAAGATTGGCCGTCTGGTATTTATATCAAAATGCTGACAAAAAACAATTGGTGCTATCAGCATTGCTCCGACTCACCCATTGAAAGAATCAGATTAGGAATATCCTATCGGCGTTTAGAAGAACTTAATGAATAACCTTTAAAGATTAAAACATTATGTGATGCTCGCGTTTATAGCAACGTCCGCAAGTGGTTGACAACATAATATTTATGCATGCACGTGTAAATAGGAACGCTTTTAACAATAAATTTAAATGTAGAACTGTATACTAAGACGTTACCGAACCTTGGCATGTTAATTTATTACCAGTAAAGCTTCGCTTCCTGCAGCTTTGGCCCCAAGATTGCATGACTTCGGCTAGCTTAGACTCTAAGCACTATCTAGATTGGACTGTAGATTGTGAGACGTAACGTTGTAGTGCTACGGTGACATTTCATTTAGAAAGGTCCTTTAGGTTGGTTACCTCACTATATAGAAACTTGTGCACATTATGCAACAAGCTAACCGGCAGAAATTTAGCATAGGAACATATCTTGGACTTAGAGCATATACATAATAATTACTTTAACGAGTCTTATCGCGATAGTTTTTTAGGTAAATAAGCGATTTACCTGGACACTCGACGTTTCGACTGGGTTGGAAACTATCGCGATAAGACTCGTTAAAGTAATTATTATGTGTGAAAGTAATCGCGAGTGCTTTAAAAGTTATTTAGAGCATATAATTATAAAGCAAGCTATAGAGTGCGCGCATTGTAAGCAAAAGTCCCATAATACCTACCTACGTATTATGTTAAGATCTTACGTCAAATGTAGGAGAAATATAAGTGCTTATTACACCTGCCTAAATTCAGTCTCCTAAATTAGGATTCAGAAAAGGAACGAAATTAGAAGCTTCTAATCACACTGTTCTAAATTTAGTTACTAAATCATTTGCCTGCTGAAACGTAACGAAGGCAGAATGGCACCAGTATTGTCCAAACATCAAAAAATTGGCCTCGCTGTAGCCCTGGCCATTGGGTTAATCAAAATAAAGAAAAGAAAAAGAAAGACGTGGGTCAAGGAATTTTTGTTACTTCGCGAAAAGTTATCAAGTATGAATATAATATCTGTTTTAGAACCGGTTATTCATGTAATTTTTATCACTTTTATTCCAAAGATATGGCATATCTTTATAGCATATTTTTAGAGCCTAAAATTTCTTTCTCCTTCGTCGACATCTCGAACACTCGCAGAGAAAACGAGCGACACATCCACTCTCGCGAAGTGCTGGATACCGACTGAAACGACTAAACGCGATAACACCTTCCTAAATTCGATTCTAATTAGGTTCCTAAATGATTTAGTGAGTCAGTTGCCGTACTTTTTCCTAAATTTAGAAACCTACCTCTCTAAATGCTATTGCACTTTTCTGAATTTAGTGACTGAATTATTTAGGCGACTAAATTTAGGAAGGTGTAATAAGCACTATAGA
Organism: Phthorimaea operculella; assembly: GCA_024500475.1. Lineage (NCBI taxonomy): Eukaryota > Metazoa > Arthropoda > Insecta > Lepidoptera > Gelechiidae > Phthorimaea > Phthorimaea operculella. The sequence goes on along the minus strand of JANFCV010000180.1, from coordinate 837,754 downwards.
TGTATAATAAATAGTTAAGATAATAGTACTGTCTGTCACTGTCCTTTCGCTACTGATTGATCTATAAAATTCCCAATGCGAAGATTTTGACAGACTAACAATATTGTTGAGTGCAGTTTTGTAGGCGTGTGAAACTCTCTACGTAACGTGGCTGCGTTGATGACGTGCACGTTTGATAGCATGCTTTGTCATGTTTATAGGGCCTAAATATATAACAGTATGTTCCAGTTTCTCTCTAATAACAGACATCAGCGTGCACACCGGAAGGCGATCGTGACTCGACGATTTCGCGCGGATCTCGCTCGCTCGCGCTAGATTCATCTCATTATGTTTTATTACGTAGAGAATTACGAGTACACCGTCATATCATATCACAGTGTTACGCAAATAAAGTTCATTTTTCTTAGTTTTGTTAGGGCTGCGTACCCAAAGGTACAAAGGTACAATAAAGGTAAATTTTTCTCAGACTTTGTTGTCTATCCGTTCGTCGCCAAGCTATATCTCATAAACCGTGATAGCAAGATACTTAGTTAAAATTTTCACAGATATTGTAATTCTGTTGCCGCAAACCACGTACCTACTATAAAAAAATATAAGTAAAGGGGCTTTCTTAAAACAGAAGTAATAAATGTATTCGCAATTTTTAAAGGTAATGGTATGGTTAGAATCCTTCTTGCGCGAGTCCGACTCGTACTTGGTTCGTGTCTAAAACTTTGATTGATTTTAAACGGTTAGTTAAGAAAATCGCAGTAAGCTGAACTAATTTAGATTAGATTTCTAGTGCTGTGACCTCTAAAGTATGAATGCGATGTCTTCAAGATGTTTTTCAATGTACAATGTCATTGTGACGTGTTTCGCTGTCATCGCTTGTCACCTGTCACTCTGTTTACAAATTAATTTGTCTTTTGAATATTCATGACATGTGCCTACCTCAATAGCTACCTAAAGATATAACGAAGTGTATTATGGATCGGTACTTAAGACATTACCATTTATTTTACATATTTTTATCGGTTTTCATTGACAACAGTGCCGTGTGGTGTCGGATGGAGCCGACTTAGAATAGCATCACCCCATATCTTATCCGTGGGTTTCGTAAGAAGCGACTAAGGGATTTGAGAGTTGCTGTCTATTGCAATTTCAGGCGACAGGTTGGCTGTCATTATAGTGATAAACGGTCTTCTGAATGACTCTCGAACTTTTATCAGACGTGGTGCAAAATGGACGTTTTCTACAGCCGTTTAAGCTGTGGCTACCCAGCAAAGGATAAAGGCGTGATATATGTATGTATGTCTATAAGAACAGGAACTATATGTAGGTATAGTTCGATTTACTTATGTGTGTGTGTGTGTGATATGATTTACATTAGCTAGGCAATAATTTACACGTGTGGCATGCTTTTAGGAAATGAAACAATAGTAAAACTGGAAAACCACGCCCCATACAATTCAATCTCGAGGATAGGTTAGGCCATTAATTAATTTGGTGAAATTGCGACCTCACCCCTTTCGGTCTATATACTTTATGATATTTTATGAGCTTTGGTCCCCATCTCATTTATAGGATAGTACGCGCGCAAACTCATTACCATCCTGAAGTATGCGCCTCTTTGTCGCACACGCCGAGATTGTAGCAAGTGCGATAAGGATGCACATACTTCAGGATGGTAATGAACTCGCGCACGTACTGTAGGTACAGTCTCTCACGCTAACTCATGAACAATTCTCTTTTTATGGTTTTGATTTTCTTGTGACTGATACGGACAAGCAGGACTAAAATATGTTGTAAGATTCAATAAATGTTGCTGCATCTAGAAAAGTAGCAATTATTGCTGTAAAATGTTACAGTCTGAAAAAATCTACTTAAACCTTTATTTTTTTAAATTTTATTTGTGAGCGAGAGAGACCTAGCCAGCATATCAACCAAACCATTAAATGGATCAATGTGTACTTATTTTTCTTAGAATTTTATGAAAATCTAGCATAATAAGTGGATCCCTTTAAAGGGTAGGTTTTTCTGCTGGATTACTTTCTCTAGGTAAAACAACGATGAAAAAGTGCAACTTTATTATTTTTTCCAATTGTTATTTTTGCTATTGTCTACCATGAAAAGCATTTTCCAGAAATAACGAGTACGTGAAGTTTCAATAGAAAACATGTTATTTTCCCGGCGTATTCCACGAAAAGGTTTCGTCTGTGCCAAAAGGGTTCTCTTGGTTCTTAGAAACCGCTTTGGAACCCAATATCAAAGCGAGGTACTGTAATAAAACGATAGACTCGATTCCACGTTGTCGACTAAAATAGCTAACGTTGCTATATTTTTTTGGGGACAAGGAATAGTCACTCTTAAATTGACCATTTTCGCGCATTTTCTCGTTTATTATTGATCTCGGCTACGTTTAAGTTTTTTAAACTAAGCTATTTTAGGCAGTACCCTGGAATCGAGTCCAATATTCCTTTTCCTAGAGTTGGTTATTTTATAGTATCTAAGTAACACGATCGAAGCAGCTTGAATGTAACCTATACCTACTGAGAACTTAACGACGTGCGTGAGGTATTGATCTCGACTACGTTTAAGTTATTTAAACTAAGCTATTTTAGGCAGTACCCAGGAATCGAATCCAATTTTCCTATTTCCAGAGTTGGTTGTTTTATAGTAACTTACAAACACGATCTATAAAAAAGCAGCTTGAAGGAAACCTAACTTAACGTCGTGTATGAGGTATTAATCTCGGCTACGTTTAAGTTTTTTAAACTGAGCTATTTTAGGCAGTACCCTGGAATCGAGTCCAATATTCCTATTCCCAGAGTTGGTTATTTTATAGAAACTTACAAACACTATCTATAAAGCAACTTGCAGTAACATAACGACGAGTATGAGTATTGATCTCGGCTACGTTTAAGTTATTTAAACTAAGCTATTTTAGGCAGTACCCTGGAATCAAGTACAATATTCCAATTCTCAGAGTTGGTTATTTTATCGTAGGTAACACGATCTAAGCAGCTTGAAGAAAACCTATACCGAGAATTTAACGAAGTGTGTGAGGTATTGATCTCAGGTACGTTTGAGTTATTCAAACTAAGCTATTTTCGGCAGTACCCTGGAATCAAGTCCAATATTCCTATTCTCAGAGTTGGTTATTTTACCGTAGGTAACACGATCTAAGCAGCTTGAAGGAAACCTTTACCAAGAACTTGATGATGTGTATGAGGTATTGATCTCGGCTACGTTTAAGTAATTTAAACTTAGCTATTTTAGGCTTTACCCGGAATCGAGTCCAATATTCCTATTCCCAAGTTGGCTATTTTATAGAAGGTAACACGATTTAAGCAAGTAAAAGGAACCCTATACCGCGAACTTCACGACGTGTATGAGGTATTGATCTCGGCTACGTTTAAGTTTTTTAAACCTAGCTATTTTAGGCAGTACCCTGGAATCGAGTCCAATATTCCAATTTCCAGAGTTGGTTATATTATCGTAAGTAACACGATCTAAGCAGCTTGAAGGAAACCTATATGTACTGAGAACTTAACGACGTGTATAAGGTATTGATCTCGGCTACGTTTAAGTTATTTAAACTAGGCAGTACCCTGGAATCAAGTCCAATATTCCTATTCCCAGAGTTGGTTATTTTATAGTAACTTACATTCACGATCTGTACTCGTAAAGCAGCTTGAAGGAAATCTTTACCGAGAACTTAACGATGTGTGTGAGACATATCGGCTACGTTTAAGTTATTTTAAGCAAGTAAATAGGTTCAGAGAAATATTAAGACTGAAAATCAGATCATGTTTTTGCAATAATCGGTTTAAATCAACCTTTTAGTAAATACAGGGTGTAAGCGACAGCTCTCCGATTCCAACACTGATACTGTGCATTCAGAACATGAAACTGAAAAACATCCCATTAGAAAATAGGAGATGCAATATATTATTTGCATGGGAGGTAATAAAATATAATTGATGTCTCCTGAAATATTAATTTTGATGGGAATTTGTTCAGTTTCGTGGTCTGAATGGATTTTATCAGTATTCGGAGAGCTGTCCCTTACACCCCGCATATTTTTAGGACTAAACGGTTTAATTCCTAAGATGTCGAGTTTTTTATTTTGTACTAAGTACATGATTTACCTTTTAAGAGCTGCAAGTCGGTAAATGATTCATTATTCTGCTATTTATATGAAAGTGAATTAAAACTGTCAATGCTAGTGATAATTTAATGGTATTTGGCACACATAGCAGTCGCTTCGTTTATAGCCACACGAAATGTAGGAGCCAAATCCAATCTGTGTTAGGTATATTTGTATCATACGTAGCATAAGAATATGACAAAATTAATTTTTCGTAATATTGAGTTCTTAGTAAAATGTTTACATGTTAATATAATCATATGTGGCGCAAAATTACTTGAAACCCTAACTCGATCAAAAACGTTTTATGGAAAACTTTTTGCTTGAAATAATGTTCAGTGCCTTCAATAAATTGTGTTTTCATCGGCAAGTTTCGGTAATAGCGGGTTAGGTTATTTATTAAGTATAATATTGATGCTTGTAAACACTCACTAGAATTTAATACCGCTTGCGCTTTTTTGAAAGGTTTTTGTATGCCAGACTACCTATCTATCCAGTCTATCAATCAATCTATCTCTTCTCTTCCTGAGCCCCTTCTTCCAAGATTTTTACCCGACTGCCTCAGAAGGAGGGTTATGTTTTTCGAGAGTATGTATGCATGTATGTATGTATGTATGTATGTGGACAAGAAAATTCTTTATCACGGGCTACAGCCCAAACGGCTAGATGGATTTTGAGGTGTCGTTAGATTCGTCTCAGCAGCGCGAGTGACACTGGCTATATTAAAAGTTAATAAATTCAAGATGGCGGATTTTTATCGCAAAATACACCTTTTAAATTACCGCAGTAGGTTTTGTTTTTAATACATCTGCTTGTTACCAGTTACAAAGTCAGCCACAAAAATTTATAAATCTAAATCAACCTAGCTAGAATCAATAAATTGTAACGTGTGCGTTTCTTTATCGATTTTTGCTTGTTACAAAGTCAGCCAATAATCAATATATTTATTTATAAATCTAAATCAACCTAGCTAGAATCAATAATTGTGACGTGTACGTTTCTTTATCGAAGTAATGAGGCGTGATTGGCGACACTTCTCGGTAAATAGGCGTCCATTGGCGAGGCGCGTCGCAAAGATGGCGGAATTACGCGCGCAGCCTAAACCGACTCTCTCTCTCTCTCTTTCGTGTGGGACACCGAGTCTTTCAATGATCCGATGATCCCTGGTGTCAGAGATTTTCAACCGCCTACTGCAAGTAGCAGGCCTCTGACATGGTTATGTAACGACCGCCATCATAGACAGCAACCGGGACCGAGACGGCTTAACGTGCCCATCCGAAGCACGGAACCGTCTTACTTTTCGGACAATCAGGTGGTTCAGCCTGCAATGTCCTATAACCAGACTGGCAACAAATTCACAAAGTGATAATTATCAACTTTGTGAGTGACCCCACCGGGAATTGAACCTGGAACCTTCACTGCGCCACATCGGCTACAAAGTCAGCCAACATACTTTTTATAAATCTAAATCAGTCTAGCTAGAATCAATAAATTGTGACGTGCACGTTTCTTTATCGAAGTAATGAGGCGCGATTGGCGACACTTCTCGGTAAATAGGCGTCCATTGGCGAGGCGCGTCGCAAAGATGGCGGAATTACGCGCGCACGCCTAAACCGACGCGAATCAGTCTGGTTTATTGGCGCGAATTGATTTGTTTTGATATCGAATAAGACAGTAGATGTGGCGCAGTGGTTAGTACGACTGCCGTTCAATTCCCGGTGGGGAACACAAAAAGTTGATATTTATCAGTCTGTGAATTTGTCCTAGTCTGGTCAGGACATTGCAGGCTAAACCAACTGATTGCTTGGGAGGGACACGTTAAGCCGTCGGGCCCGGTTGCTGTATGTATAATATGATCACTTACCAAGTCAGAGGCCTGATACTTGTAGTAGGCGGTTGAAAAAAAACTGACACCAGGGTTCATCAAGTCATTGGAAAACTTGGTTTTACAGTAGGAATTTAAATCCCACTTTTTAAAGATTTCATACAACACACAGCGCGCAGCGCGGTATCCTATGCGGAGAAGGCGGAACGGATAAAGACGAATGTCGATATCTCTACGTCTTCTGACAACTATTATTTTGATTTCAAAGTATGATCAGTCGAAGTTGTATATTGCCCACTCTATGATGACAGGTGCTCATCCCATCGCTTATAAAACCATTTATTTACTTATTCAACAAAATAAAAGGAAATAGAGACTGAAGATCTATTTCGGTGGGTAGTTACCTACACCTGTTCATGTTTTAGTGCAAAACTAACCTGTGTCTACAAGACCTAGCCTAGTAGATATAGCTACCTTATTGTTAACATTTGTAAAAACCCCACAACTCCCGTGAGCGTGAAATTGGGTTTCCCCGAAAGCAAACTGTAGGTAATATAGGGTGTTCGGCAGAACGTTGAACATACGGAAAAGGGTGTTAATACGTGATTCTGAACAACTTTTACTATGGCGCTACCTGCGAATTCGCAAAAAAATATTTGAATTTTCCATAGAAAAATTCATACCGAGTCGGCAAAGATGTATGGAACACCTAAAATTTTTTATGCTAATTCGCATGTGGCCTCATAGTAAAAGTTGTTCAGAATCATGATTAGAAACACTCTTTTTCGTATGTCCAACGTTCTGCCTAACACCCTGTATAATCGTACCAATACTAACAAAGAAGTTTTTAAGCTGTGCAAAAACATATTTTTTCGCACTGCTTTACAATTCAAAATAACATCAATAGAGAGTATAAAATGAAGTCGCTTATTGCGTTTCTCTGTCTGCTTGTCAAAGACACCAATGGATTTTGATGATATTTTATAGATAGAGTCGTTCAAGGCAGTTTTATACGGGGTGTAAGGGACGGTGTACCGAAAACTCTGCAGGCGTGATGAGACCATGAAACTGAACAACCTTTACTATGGAGCCAATGGTTGGAAACGAGAAAAAATCTCCGACCTCCCAAACGAAATTCGCGATCAGCTGACTGACTTTGTATGGGAGGTCCCCTCGCCCGTCCCTTACACCCTGTATGTATACGGCGGGATAACGTCTTATCCCCGTAGAATGATGATCGGAGTGTCCGTCAGGATGGCGGGTCATGTTGGTATAATAGGTTATATTTGTAATAGGGATTTAGTACTATTTAGGTACTATTTGGTACCTATACGTAAAAAATAGGTACCTCATAGATTACGAGAATATCGCTATATGAAAGTGTGCCCGCCAACCTGATGTCAGAATGGCACGAATGGCGGGTGATGTTGGTTTAACAGGTTATATTTCTAATAGGGATTTAGTACTATTTAGGTACTATTTGGTACCTACATGTAAAAAATAGGTACCTCATAGATTACGAGAATATCGCTACCTATATGAAAGTGTGCCCGCCAACCTATATAGGGTGTAATTTTATTAGTGGCGGATCCGTTAAGGGTGTGTTCTGTCAATGAAACTGAACAACTTTCCCCAAGGAACATAGGTCGAAATACGGAAAAAAAATTTGGTTTCCCCATACTAAGTGTGTTGGCCGGCCGGGTCAATTAGTATGGGAGGGCCAATTTTTTTTTCATATTTCGACCTATGTTCCTTGGGGAAAGTTGTTCAGTTTCATTGACAGAACACACCCTTAACGGATCCGCCACTAATAAAATTACACCCTATATATAGTCCCTATATAGTCCCAAACATACAGGTCAATGTTATGTATGACTCTCTTTTTGCTTCATCGTCATCGGGTAAAAATAGATTATGACTGATTCCAATCATCTTTCGTATAATGGTGTTTCATCGCAGTTACTTTTTAAATATTATTGAATGTATGCATGGTAGTGACACATTTCTCGTAAAAGGTACTAAATAGTACTTAAATATAGCTACTTGATTGCCACTTCTTCGATTCGATTCTATAACATTCGTGCCATTCTGACATCAGGTTGGCGGGCACACTTTCATATAGGTAGCGATATTCTCGTAATCTATGAGGTACCTATTTTTTACATATAGGTACCAAATAGTACCTAAATAGTACTAAATCCCTATTACAAATATAACCTATTATACCAACATCACCCGCCATTCGTGCCATTCTGACATCAGGTTGGCGGGCACACTTTCATATAGCGATATTCTCGTAATCTATGAGGTACCTATTTTTTACATATAGGTACCAAATAGTACCTAAATAGTACTAAATCCCTATTACAAATATAACCTATTATACCAACATGACCCGGCATCCTGACGGACACATGATCGGAGAATCTGCTAGGCGGTCCGCTAGTGGTAGCGGCTAAGAATGCTGCCGCTACCCCTAGGTCTTCTTAGGGTGTTTCGTAGGAGGCGACGTAGAGTTTTTGACCCCGGCTGAATATCTGTCGAGTATTGTCAACCGTATGGTGGCGGTAATACCACCTACGGTAATACGTCAGGCAGGTGGCCAGTCATAAAACATAGTCGAATCATTTTGCGTGATTTTGTTGATTTACAAGTTATAGTTGCGCCGACTCCAATTGACTTGGGATTAGGGCAGCAAGATGATGATGTACATCATCATCAATCATCATCATCATCATGCCTGCAAATTTTAACAAGAGAATAAACTTATAGGTTAGCGAACTAATTACACGTCATATTAACACCTACAATTTTTACCCGTTACTGGATATTAAACGTGAGTCTAACCTTCTCTATTACCTAGAGAGTGTTTGACGAGTCGGCAAGACTCCAGTTGCCGCATTTTCTTACTTCATATGAATATCTTTCCCAATGAGTTACTCCTACTAAACGCCTTAATTTCGTCATCACCAGATAATCGGATCATAAATATGATCGTCCACTGCCATTGACCTCCTAAGCTTTGTCTTTGACCGACTATGAGGCATGAGGGTCGCCCACGGTCTTGTTAGGACATCGGGCCTCATAGTAACAGTCACCTCATTCTGTTAATGGCTTGTTGATTAATAGAGTTGGAAAGGCATCATGAGACCATGATGAAAATCACAGACCAATAAGTTTTCATTCTGTAATCTCTGAAACCACTGGACCTATTTCAAACATTCTTACACTGTAAGTAAGCTGCGTTCTTTGAGTAACATAAGCCAAATTTTACCGCTGTAAAACCATTAGCAGGAAGTAGAACCGCTGCAGGGCAGGCCGCCAATTTTGAAAGGAACATGCTTATGGCAGAAATTTCATATTTACTTACTTTTAGACAATACTATCTCCACTTATGGTCTGAGCTATCTTGGTGCTAAAAAAGTTTTTCAAACTTGATAAATTCGTGTAATAAGCTTTGATGTTGATTTACGTAGGAAAATTGACAAAGCTGTAGGTAGTAATTAATTATAAAGAACTCTAAAGTTCATACGTCTTGTCGGTCGTTGACTCACACAGTTTTCTCATTGACAAATTATGAGTAGCAAATAGTTGTTTTTCTACTAAATATGAGGCAACACAAATAGGTAGTCTTGTGTAAGACGACTCAATCCTACTAATCCTATATTATAAAGGCGGATGTTTGTGTGTGTGTTTGTTACGACATCACGCAAAAACGGCTGATTAGATTGACATGAAACTTTGCAGAAATATAAAAGGGCATCTGGAATAACACATAGGATACTTTTTACCACGGAAAATTGTCTCATTCCCACGGGATCACGCATTTTCCAATATTTTTGAAATAGGTGGCGTGACTGAGCCGATTCGCGTTTTAAACGTTTTCGCCGAAAACTAACAGCGACATCTCTTGGCGAATAATGCTTTTTCCCCGCGGAATAATTAGTTGCAGCGGGTGAAACCGCTGACGGGCAGCTAGTAATAACATATTTCGTGGATTGGTTGCATACTTGTTGTCGGTATGTGCGTGAAATGCTCATATTTAGTTCGGTTGCATGCTCACCGTCTGTTTTGCAATGATCAACATTCAACATGCTAACCGTTTTACGTATTTGTAGAATTGAGTATTTAACGAGAAATGCGTAGGGTGTGTTCTAGCTGATAGTACTTAAATATTTCCTTCATTAAAAATTTGTAAAGGGCAATGTTCTCTTTTGAAGGCATATCTGACGTCAGTCTCTTTCTCATTTAATGCCATTGCCTTTCCCAGACTGAACTTTTCCTTTAATAGACTGAACACCCAATTTTTAAGAAAGCCGATTAATTAGTTAAGGCTTGTAGGCATTTTTCTTGCAAATAGTTTGTACGTTCATATGGTCTCATTATATTTATAACTAGCTGGTGCCCGCGAACTTCGTTTCGCCAAGGGAAGTTTATGAGCCGACAGAAGTGGCACATCATGCAAAACAACTTTTCAATACAGAAATTTTCTTATCTCTTAAAGTTTTGCCGAGCTCTATGCGTTCCGTCAGATAGGCAGACAGACAGGCTCTCCAGTGCTGATAAAGGTTCTCACTAATCATAAAATATTATGATCAAGACGTTTATCTCCCACCATACCACATATCAAAAAATATCGCAATCTTTTTGCGTGATTCATGCACATTTAGGTTTACCAGACAGACTTCTTCATCTTCCTTGCACTTTCTTATTTTGGGTGGTGTTTGCTCTTCTAATTTTACGGCGCCATAAGGTTGTTTCCGGGGTTGTCGGGTCAGGTAGGTCTTCTTTTTTCGTGAGGTGGGTCATACACACTAATAGATTACATTTTCAAATGTAGGAAGTGTGATATTCATATTGATTGTTAGCTGGTCCCCGCGAACTTCGTGTCGTTTCGTTCCTTATACCTATATTGAAAAATACAAATTTCCTCACCAGCGTCTTAGAAATTGTATCCATCACGCTAATGACGTATTCATTGTTAGAACCATATTTCTAAAACCGTAGATGCATTGCCAGCAGTTGCGTTCCGTCAAGCTGAACAACTTTTGCTTTGGAGCCATTTCAATATCTCTTATAGTTTAGCTGAGCTTCTAGTGGTGTTCCTGGTGGTCTACATCAGCTACTCCAAACTTTCGATGTCTTTTCGCCAGCAAAAGCGTTCTATCAAGCTGAACAACTTTTGTTTTGGAGTCTGTATCTCCTATCGTTTACTTGTGCTCCTGTTGGTGAACCTGTTGGTCTACATCAGGTACTCCAACTTTCCATGTCTATTTGCCAACAAAAGCTTCCCATCAAGCTTAACAACTTTTACTTTGGAGTCATATATCTATATCCTATAGTTTAGCCGGGCTCCTAATGGTGCTTCTGGTGGTCTACATCAGGTACTCCAAACCTTCGATGTCTATTCGCCAGCAGAAGTGTCCCATTAAACTGAACAATTTTTGTCTTGGAGTCATATCTGTATCTCCTATAGTTTATCTGGGCTGCTGTTGGTGCACCTGGTGGTCTACATAAGGTACTCCAAACCTTTGATGTCTATTTGCCAGCAAAAGCGTCCCATCAAGCTGAACAACTATTGCTTTGGAGTCATATCTGTACCTCCTATAGATTACCTGGGCTCCTATTAGTGCGCCTGGTGGTCTACATCAGGTACTCCAAATCTTCAATGTCTATTTGCCAGCAGAAGCATCCTATCAAGCTGAACAACTTTTGCTTTGGAGTCATATCTCTATCTCCTATAGTTTACCTGGGCTCCTGTTGGTGCACCTGGTGGTCTACATCAGGTACTCCAAACTTTGGATGTCTATTCGCCAGCAGAAGCGTCCTATCAAGCCGAACAACTTTTGCTTTCAAGTCATATATCTATATCCTATAGTTTAGCCGGGCTCCTAATGGTGCTTCTGGTGGTCTACTTCTGGTACTCCAGACCCTAGAGTGGTAAAATGTATCCTAGATGTTGACCCGGCTAATAAGGTATTAGGACACAAAATTTGGTTAAAATCCGTCCAGTAGTTTATCCGTGAAAGATGGACAAACAAACAGACAGACAAACAGACAGATAAACAGACAGACAAACAGACAAAAATTTTTTTATCGATTGTTCTGAGATCTGTATCCTGAGCACAATTGAAAGTAAAAATCCTTTTTTTAAACTATCCCATGTACAGAATTGGTTTCGTTTCTGTTTTATTATATGTATAGATTTTGTCAGAAAACGTCTTCTCCCGTTAAAATTGAATAATGACAAAAAGTTCTACAAATTGTGACATCTGCAGTCTTCAACTGTACACTTACCAACATTCCTGTTTCTTATATCTCAAGAAAGCTATGTGAAATGACTAGATATTTCTCATCGACTTGTTTTTGCTACTTCAATGTTATGACCGGAAATAGCTGAACACAGTAAATCTTCTTTTCCTGTAACTGGTTCAAGAATGGATATGTTTTTGTTTCATACTGGTTTTCCCTTATTGGATTTGTGTCAATATCTCACTTGAATGGTTATTTTTAAACGATTTCTGAGTAACATCGGTCTGTTATGAACTTTATGAATGCAGTTCAATTGCCTACCAGGTATCAAGTAGAATTTCAAATAAAAAAAATATAAAACATCATTATTGCACACTAGTATTGCACACTACTAGGAGCTGCGGTGTCATCCGCTGCAACAACTTTTCCTGCAGAATAAAGACGTATTCCTTGCTCATGTTACACATGTAAACCTTCATATTGAATCACTCTCACTCCAACCCTATTACAAGAAAGCGCATTAACATCTGTTGCGTGATTTATGAGTTTGCGAATCCAACGACAGACAGACAGAAACGCAAAAAGCGACTTCATTTATACAACTTATTGATCTTGTCATATAAACAGTTATTTCCTCTAAGATAATTAGTTTATACACCTGTCAGCGACTGGGCACTTGTCGAAACAGGCAAGCCGTTTAATTGCTACAATGGTTTAAGCAAAGGCCCGTTCGTATGTCAACCGCAGACCACTTTGCGTCCTGTATAGTTTCCTTGACCTACATAAACAGATACATAAGTAATTGTGTATATGTTTTGGTCTATACATACAGCCGTTCTCTCTCACTTCGTGTGGGACACCGAGTCGTTCAACGACCCGATGAACCCTGGTGTCAGAGTTTTTCAACCGCCTACTGCAAGTAGCAGGCCTCTGACATGGTTGTGTAACGACCTCCATCATAGACAGCAACCGGGACCGACGGCTTAACGTGCCCATCCGAAGCACGGAACCATCTTACTTTTCGGACAATCAGCTGGTTCAGCCTGCAATGTCCTGACCAGACTGGGAATAAATTCACAAAGTGATAAATATCAACTTTGTGAGTGACCCCACCGGGAATGAACCCGGCACCTTTGCGTGGCAGGCAGGCATGCTAACCATTGTGCCACATCGGCTGTCGCTACATAAGGTGATACATAAGAAATTATGTATATGTTTTGGTCTATTCAGCCGTTGGGAGAAGCTTAAGCAGCTGTCACTTGCAAAGACAAAGGGTAGACCACAATCGTGTCAACCGCAGCTTATCCTCCTTGACCTAGCTTTAAATTCCTAAATCACTAAACATATTACAATATTATGTCCTCCCTTTGGTATATAATAGATTCCTTTTTACTGGATTATTCCATAGTTGCTCGTTACGAAACCTACGGTTTGAAAAGTAGTGATGCAATTCCGCCGCAGCCATACCTATGAAGATCAACTTCTTCTAAGCAGTAAATAAAACACTTTGTCATCGAAGTTGTCAAGCTTTCCTGTCCAGTCTTTGCCACATTAAGCAATGTCCTTAGAGCCAAAACTGAGCCAAACAGCATCAGTTAAAAAACTTTTTAACAAATATATCACCGACGAAAACTGAAAAGCCAAAAATAATATGTATTGTTAGTATAGGTACTTACCTAAGACATATTTTTGGAAATATTACCTATAAGTATTTCATGTAGGTACATCCTACTAATATTATAAAGGCGGATGTTTGTGTGTGTGTTTGTTACGACATCACGCAAAAACGGCTGATTAGATTGACATGAAATTTTGCACAAATATAGAAGAGCATCCAGAATAACACATAGGCTACTTTTTACCACGGAAAAATGTCTCATTCCTACGGGATCACGCATATTCCAATATTTTTACAAAGGTGGCGTGACTGAGCCGATTCGCGTTTTATTTTCTCCGAAAACTAACAGCGACATCTCTTGGCGAATAATGCTTTTTTCCCGCGGAATAATAGGTTGCAGCGGGTGTAACCGCTGACGGGCAGCTAGTCTTAATATATAAAACTCAAGAAGACTGACAGTCATCAACGCACAGCCTAAACTACTGGACCGATCCGGCTGTAATTTGGCATGCAGATAGCCACTATAATGTAGGCATCCGCTAAGGAAGGATTTTTTGAAATTCAACCCCTAAGGGGGTAAAACGGGGGATGAAAGTTTGTATGAAAGTTTTTATTCCTTCGATATAACTGCTTCAAATTTCGTATTTAGGAAGAACTTTAAAAATAATGAATAACGTGTTTCAGCATTTTCCAATTTTAAACCCCTGAGGGGGTAAGAAAGGGGATGATAGTATTATATTTACACGCAAGCCGCTCCTTTGAAGCTACAGTTTTGAAATTTCGCACCCATATTTTTAATAAACAGTTGATATTATTTTGATTAAGAAGTATTCAAAATTCATCCCCCGATGGGTTGATATAGGGGATGAAAATTACGCATTGTCGTAAAAACTAAACCCTTGGAGCTAGAAGCGTGAAATTTGGCAAGTGTATTCATTAGGCAACGTTAGCATCCACTAAGAAAGGATTTTTTGAAATTCATCCCCTAAGGGGGTAAAACGGGGGATGAAAGTTTGTATGAAACTTTTTATTCCTTTGATATAACTGCTTCAAATTTCGTATTTAGGAAGAACTTTAAAAATAATGAATAACGTGTTTCAGCATTTTCCAATTTTAAACCCCTGAGGGGGTAAGAAAGGGGATGATAGTATTATATTTACACGCAAGCCGCTCCTTTGAAGCTACAGTTTTGAAATTTCGCACCCATATAAACAGTTGATATTATTTTGATTAAGAAGTATTCAAAATTCATCCCCCGATGGGTTGATATAGGGGATGAAAATTACGCATTGTCGTAAAAACTAAACCCTTGGAGCTAGAAGCGTGAAATTTGGCATGTGTATTCATTAGGCAACGTTAGCATCCACTAAGAAAGGATTTTTTGAAATTCATCCCCTAAGGGGGTAAAACGGGGGATGAAAGTTTGTATGAAACTTTTTATTCCTTTGATATAACTGCTTCAAATTTCGTATTTAGGAAGAACGTTAAAAATAATGAATGACGTGTTTTAGCATTTTCCAATTTTAAACCCCTGAGGGGGTAAGAAACGGGATGAAAGTATTATATTTACGCACAGGCCGCTCCTTTGAAGCTACAGTTTTGAAATTTGGCACCCTTATTTTTAATAAACCGTTGATATTATTTTGATTAAGAAGTATTCAAAATTCATCCCCCGATGGGTTGACATAGGGAATGAAAATTACGCATTGTCGTAAAAACCAAACCCTTGGAGCTAGAAGCGTGAAATTTGGCATGTGTATTCCTTAAACAACGTAAGCATCCACTAAAAACGATATTTTGAAATTCAACCCCTAAGGGGGTAAAACGGGGGATGAAAGTTTGTATGAAACTTTTTATTCCTTTGATATAACTGCTTCAAATTTCGTATTTAGGAAGAACTTTAAAAATAATTAATGACGTGTTTTAGCGTTTTCCAATTTTAACCCCTTGAAGGGGTAAGAAAGGGGATGAAAGTATTATATTTACGCGCAGGCCGCTTCTTTGAAGCTACAGTTTTGAAATCTGGCACCCTTATTTTTTATAAACAGTTGATATTATTTTGATTAAGAAGTATTCAAAATTTATCCCCCGATGGGTAGACATAGGGAATGAAAATTACGCATGGTCGTAAAAACCAAACCCTTGGAGCTAGAAGCGTGAAATTTGGCATGACGTATATTCCTTAAGCAACGTAGATATCCATTAAAGTAGGATTTTACTAATTCAAAGATTTTATTTTAAAGTTACGCATTGTCGTTATCACGGTCATACTTATCCAAACACTTGAAACGTGAAATTTGGCATGTGTATTCCTTTAGGGAGAGGGAGAGGTAGAGGGAGAGAGACAGAGAGAGGGAGAGGGAGAGCAACAGGGAGAGCGTGAGGGAGAGCGAGTAGGAGAGCGAGAGGGAGAGCGGGAGGGAGAGCAAGAGGGACAGTGAGAGGGAGAGCGGGAGGGAGAATGAGAGGGAGAGCGAAAGGGAGAGCAGGTGGGAGAGCGAGAGGGAGAGCGGGAGGGAGAGCGAGAGGGAGAGCAGGTTGAAAAGCGAGATGGAGAGCGGGAGGGAGAGTGAGAGGGAGAGCAGGTTGAAGAGCGAGATGGAGAGCGGGAGGGAGAGTGAGAGGGAGAGCAGGTGGGAGAGCAAGAGGGAGAGCGGGAGGGAGAAAGAGAGGAGAGCGAGAGGGAGATCGAGAGGGTCAGCGAGAGGGAGAATGGAAGGGAGAGCGGGAGGGAGAGCGGGAGGGAGAATGAGAGGGAGAGCAAGAGGGTCAGAGAGAGGGAGAGCAGGCGGGATAGCGGAAGGGAGAATGAGAGGGAGATCAAGAGGTTCAGAAAGAAGGAGAGCAGGTGGGATAGCGGAAGGGAGGCAGGAGGGAGAATGAGAGGGAGAGCAAGAGGGTCAGAGAGAGGGAGAGCAGGTGGGATAGCGGGAGGGAGAATGAGAGGGAGAGCAAGAGGATCAGAGAGGGAGAGCAGGTGGGGTGGGATAGCGGAAGGGAGAGCGGGAGGGAGAATGAGAGGGAGAGCAAGAGGGTCAGAGAGAGGGAGAGCAGGTGGGAGAGCGGGAGGGAGAGGTCCCACTGCGCCACATCAGCCGTCTTTTAGATTATACATAACGTGTTTAGGCGTTTTTCCTGTTTACCTATCTCTAAAAGAGAAAGGAAAGGGGCAAGATATTTGTGTTTAAGTGCAACAAATCATAAAGTGTAATATACTTAGGTATCTATGTTATTTCTTATGACTACGCGGGCGAAGCCGCGGGTTTTAGCTAGTTACCTATAAAAGTAACCTCCTTTTTAGTGGACATCTTTGACAGATGTTTGGCAGAGAGTTAACGGGCCGACGTCAGTCGTGTAGGTAAACAAGTACATTATGCTTCAAATCATCATCATCTTCCTGCCCTTATCCCACCCAATTACTTGGGGTCGGCGCAACTCGTTTCGTTGAACACAAAATCGTGTTGGAAAAGGATTTGGCTGAATTTTATGACCGGCTGCCTACCAGACGAATGCTCTTGTGGTGGATTAACCGCCACCATACGGTTGTCCCTGGCTATTTGGGTCGGGTTTATCCCTCGGCCGCCTCTTACGACCCCCACGGGAAGAGAGGGGGTGGTGCTATTCTTCTCAGCCGGCACCACACAGCCATTATGCTTCAAATGTGTCGCATAATATGAAGAGTTTATTGAATTGTCATGGATCCTTCTATCAGATCCTGACCTGATGACTATGGGACCACCTGAACAGTGCACCCTTTCAAACAAAAAAAGATTTTTTCAAAACGGTCCAGGCGTGTCTGAGTAATCGGTGAACAAACATAAAAAAAAAAGTTCGGGCTGAATTGAGAACCTGCTCCGTTTTTATTTTCGTCGGTTAAAAAGGACTTTTGACTTCGTGACGCGACTGCCAAACTAAGCCATACCTTTTTTTCCATAACAAATCCTAAAACACACCAAGAACATGTTGAAATGCAACACAACACCGAGCTTTTGTTATGGTTTATTTGCATTTTCCTCTTGTCTGCACTTATAGATTCTGGTCAAATATTTTCCTTGATTTGTGTTCCCGATAGCTTATTACAAGAAGAGTCGATTGACAACCAATAAATAGTATTTGTGGCATGATATGTGAAGGAATATGTAGTTTTTTTTCTTTTTACGGTGAATTGCAATACCCCAAAATTCCACAATATCACCCGGGGGTGACGTAAAAAGTGACTAAGGGTTAATCATCCACGGAATGGGCTTCACCGTTCCCTGTAAATCTTGCACTGCGCTCGTCAATCCGCCTGCCGAACGTGGAAGTAAAGCAATACCCCCCGATAAGGGAAGGCCTATGTCCAGCTGTGGACTGTTGTGGCTTATAAGGAATAAGATATTAGCATTTTCCTCTTGTCTCCACTTATAGATTCTGGTCAAATATTTTCTTTGATTTGTTGTCCCGATAGCTTATTACAAGAAGAATCAATTGACAACCAATAAACGTAGTATGGCGTGATGCGTGAAGGAATATTTTGATTGTTTTGTTTGTCTCTTGTACTTTTTATGATTTACAAACCTTTCGGTCATTTAGTTGGTGACGACAGGTCGGACCATGTAGCTTAAGAGGCTACTATACCGAGCTGAAAGATCGTGAGCTGTTAGTTGATAAAAATATTTCTATCTCATTTATGCATCCCACCCGTCCCGCAGTCGTAAAAGAGACAGTTATAGCTCGCTACCGGAAAATTCGCGTTCTGGATTTACCAGGTTCCCCGTTCGAAATCGCCACCAAATTTGTTGATAGTGGCATTATTTTGCTGCCAATAAAATATTCTATGCCCGTATCATTTGTTTTGCTGAAATTATTGTCATATTTAGAAGATACCAAGGCGTAAACTTGGTGATAATTTTTGAGCATTTTGCCACAGCCATATCTTTTTTTAAATGCATTATTACAACCAGAAAAAGAATATGGAGCATAGATCTAGTCCAGAAGAGTTACCGTGCCAAAAATTGAGTCGATCGGTTGCGAATTGGCAGAGGGAAACGTTGAAAGAGTTTGTATGAAAAATAATGACTATAGATCCCTCTTAATAGGGCGTACCTACCTAATAATAACTATGGCTTATTTTGAAGTTTTCAATGTACTGCCTTTAGGTGGATGAATTATGAGTTGTGTATTGCAATTATAGGTGACAGGCTGACAATCAGTCAACTATACTGATACACAGTCTTGACTGACTCTTAAACTTTTGTCAGACGTTGGTGAAAATTTAAGGGATATAGGCGAGATGTATGTATGTATTATTATTTTTAATTTTCTCCACAGAAAATATTTCATAATGTGTCGTGGCGTGTTCTACCAAACAACGACAGCATATCACGTATTGATGAGTAATGTGGGTTGATCCGTAAAGAACAGTGCACAATGCACATCACATCTATTGGGATTGTAATGCACTCACAGTGCTATATTATTCTCACAAGTGAAAATAAGAAATAGATAAAATGACATGCATCGACCGGGGATCGAACCCGGGCCGCATGGGTAAACGCCCCACTGTTGTTGTGGGGCGTTTACCCATGCGGCCCGGGTTCGATCCCACGTATTGATGAGTAATGTGGGTTGATCCGTAAAGAACAGTGCACAATGCACATCACATCTATTGGGATAGATAAAATGACATTGTTGTGGGGCGTTTACCCATGCGGCCCGGGTTCGATCCCCGGTCGATGCATGTCATTTTATCTATTTCTTATTTTCACTTGTGAGAATAATATAGCACTGTGAGTGCATTACAATCCCAATAGATGTGATGTGCATTGTGCACTGTTCTTTACGGATCAACCCACATTACTCATCAATACGTGGGATCGAACCCGGGCCGCATGGGTAAACGCCCCACAACAACAGTGGGGCGTTTACCCATGCGGCCCGGGTTCGATCCCCGGTCGATGCATGTCATTTTATCTATTTCTTATTTTCACTTGTGTGAATGCACATCACAGTTTAAAATCATCTCTTTTTGTTTGTTAATATTTAAGCTAGTTGGCAACTAAATGCACATTCACTATGTAAACTACCTTTGGCGAACCTATAATCCACTAGCCATTTTACGCCCAGAATTTTATTAAATTATAAATGTCCCATCTTCCCTAAACATTAAAGGCCTTACCACAATAAAGTTATAAGGCCACGCGTTGAACGTGTGTCTAGCGCTCAAAGCGCGTCTATCTTTTTTGTAATAAAGGATATTTCTTAGATATTCATTATTTTTAAAGAATATCAATCATTCAACAATCCTTAAAACGTGCAAATTACCCAAATAAGAGTAAATTTTATCAGAACACATTATAGTTTACTAGTGTGTACTTACTTTTATGCTTGTTTAGCAAGTAAACATAAACGATACAAAAATACTATTTACGGCCTAATACGAGTACGTGTTTTTAAAGAGTAGGTATGTATAAAATGTAGGTATGTTGATTCGTGTATAATGTAATTTGTTTTTTACTTTTGTAGGTTATTGGGTATTCATGGTACGTGCTTTATTAGTATTAGGTGCTGAATAAATAAATAATCAATTACTAAGTAATGGTTTGGTTATTGTGAAACAATGAAAGTATATTTTTTATTCATTTGTAGTAGCTGTTTTAAATCTTGCATTTCTTGCTTCAGTAAAAAAATCTTATTTTGAGTAGTCCTTGTTGGCATTTTAACCTTCAAAATATAAGGTGCAAGCTCAACAGAGTAGACGTAAAACATAAGATATCATCTGTCAAACAAGTGGTCATTGGACACGTGAGACGTGCGAAATCGTTTCCAAAAACAGCGGGCCATAACCAATAATGCTATCATACAAAACTAACTAGAGAAATCGTAGTGTCCGATCCTTTTCTAAACCCATTGAACCGAAAGTGACATCACTATTTTTAGTTAACCCGGAATCGAGCGCTATCTAATCAGCTGAGAGTACCACTAAAATAATCTTATTTACTTCTTATACAATGAGACGAGGGAAGCCGGAAAATAACCAAACAGTTGTTTTATCTTATCTTTCGCCCGAGACGTAGCTGGGCCATATTTTTACCCGACTGCCTCAGGAGGGTTATGTTTTTCGAGAGCTTAGAGTATATAGTACCCTACTGGGTACTATATACTCTAAGGTAGTATGTCTGTAAGTGTGTATGTATGTGGACAAGATTTTTTTTTACTTGCTACAGCCTAAACGGTTTGGTTGATTTAAACAATTATGAGGTTTCGTTAGATCCGTCTCAGCAGCGCGAGTGACATTGACAATATTTCTATTTAGTATCATAAATTAAAAATAGCGGACTTTATACTCAAATTAATAACCGCATCTTAATAATAAACCTAGAAATTAATAAAAATAATGATACAAACAACATACATATATTTTTTTATTAGATAATACTAATTAATAATTTGAAATAACCGCAGTCGGTTTTGGTTTTAATAACTAATTTTGTTAGTGTTGGTTTTTTATGAGTCATGCATTTATGTTTCTTTCTCTCTTGTTTCAGTATTGGATCAAACAGACAGTAGACCGTCGAAGATAACTGTCGAGGCTCAAAAACAAGTTCCAGTAGAATTAATAGCAGAAGACGAGGAGGTAAGCCTATTTGACATCTACATTTTAGGAGAATAGAGAAATATTCGGGCTCTGAATGAAGCTACGAAAAACATGTCTAATCAGACTTGTTTTTATGGGCGTACTTTAAGTAATATTTTATGGGCGTGTACTACTCACAAAACTGATCAACTTTTACTAGAAACTTTTCGTCGAAATATAAAAAAGTATTTGCATCTCCCATACTAAGTGACGAACTTTTTCAACACGTTTGTATGGGATATACCTATAATTATTTTATTCATATATCGTTGATTTATTTTATATGAAAGTTGTTCAGTTTTGTGAGTTAATTAAAAGTAATCTTATATAGCTTCATTCTCTTTACTCGAATGGGTCATTTCAGCCCAGAGATCAGAGTTCTTATCTTTTATACAGATCGATCTTATTATTCTTAATTGATCTTGTTTTTCCCGCATGTTGAATTTCATATCCTGAATCTGGTATCATGTCCATCTGGCTGGTTTCATGTAGTAATTATTGTGTGCTGGTAGATTACCTTATGGCCTTTTCATTATTCCTACAACGTTTCTTATTCAATCGCGAAAATACTTGTAAACTAAACCTATTACGTTGTAGCCAAAGTAAACGGAACTTACTAATAGCTAAACAAACTGAAGTACCTGCTTACCTACTCGTAAGAGTGTACCTTATTAATTATAATTATGTAGGTTTTACAATGAATATTGTGTATGAAGAAACTACATATAGTTGTATGTATGTCAGGTGTAGATTTACCAGATAAGAACAATGTAACTACTAGAAAATTCCTAGAAATCCAAGTAATTGCTAAATCTGTTTAAACAGAATTGTCCTCTATTTTGAGGACGCAATTTCGTCGTCCCAATTCGAATTCCTTTTCGAATTTGTCCTTAGGTTATTGGATTTTGGACTTTCTAGGTGACAAATGGATTCCAGGCTGGATTTAATATTTCCAAGATTTTTGATTTGGAAGACACCATCTGTCTTGTCTGAAGAAGAGATTCTGGGACAGTAATTGTGTTTTAAAGGTCAACCTTTTGTTGTGTAAATACTATCTTTCCTTTTGCTTGGCTAAATTTATATAGGCCACAGAATTAATTTACTTTCCAACCTCGTTTCCGAAGAAGTTTCACCTTAAAGTTCACCTACAAGGGCCATCTGATCAGAGATAGATTGTTTTCAATTTAACACAATGCGCAGAAAGTTTTAAGATCACTGTTTTCACAAAATTTCCATTAGTATTTTATCATATAATGCTTTTATTAGTTGATAGAAGGCTTTGCAACACAGAACACCAAAACGTCATTCGCGGCCCCAAAAGGTTTCATTTGTCTATGCTTAGCAATTATAAATCACTAATATTATAAAGGCGGATGTTTGTGTGTGTGTTTGTTACGACATCACGCAAAAACGGCTGATTAGATTGACATGAAACTTTGCAGAAATATAAAAGGGCATCTGGAATAACACATAGGATACTTTTTACCACGGAAAAACGGGATCACGCATTTTCCAATATTTTTGAAATAGGTGGCGTGACTGAGCCGATTCGCGTTTTAAACGTTTTCGCCGAAAACTAACAGCGACATCTCTTGGCGAATAATGCTTTTTCCCGCGGAATAATTGGTTGCAGCGGGTGAAACCGCTGACGGGTAGCTAGTAAATCATAAATCATTTATTAATTAATTGTGCATCTCAGTAGCTTCAATGTATCTAGATATTACTAGTGTATCGGTAACATCAGATGCCTTTATTTCGTCAGATCATACAAGAAAAGAATCAATTAATTATGGCATAGATTCAGTCGGATAATCGTAAACCAAGCCTTTCGCTTGCAAGGGCGAATTGCTTACGTTGGTCAATATTTAAACGTTGTGTTGGAGTATCTTGACTGCTGATCTGCGCTAAGTCACGTAGCATTCACTGAAATACTGTTGGGGATTCCCGTTTGAATGGGATTTTTTTCTCGCGGCATTTCCTTTTTAGGGTTTCGTAGTCTACTAGAAACCCTTATAGTTTCGTCATGTCTGTCTGTCTGTCTGTCTGTCTGTCTGTCTGTCTGTCTGTCTGTCTGTCTGTCTGTCTGTCTGTCTGTCTGTCTGTCTGTCTGTATGCCGCGCCCTCATATCTTCGTCAGTTTTAGAGCTATCGACATGAAATTTGGTGAGAAGATAGATCGTGTTGACCCAAATATAGAAATGTTAAGAAAAAAATATATTGAATGTTTTTTGGACCCCCTCCCATACAAGTGAAAGGGGGGCAAAAAAAATTTTTTTCTTTTGTAATATTGAGTAGGGTATCGTTGAATAGGTCTTTTAAAACTAAGATGAGGTTTCTTTGAAACAAAGTCACTAAAATGTTTCTGTCACGAGATATTTGCTTTTAAAAAGGGCGTTTTTGACCCATAATTTGTTCCAGCTGTAACTTCTAAAGTATAAACGCTACAAATTTGAAATAAATGTGGAATATAGCTTACAATCTGAAGTTACAATGAAAACTATAACGGATATTGTACCTTTAAAGGTTTCAGAGAAAATTGAGTTTTTCTATTTGCGGTTGGTCATCATACTGCTGCAAACAAACCAACAACAAAATTAAGTTTGTAATGCTGAAAAACCTGATATTTTAACGTTGACTACGAAACCCTATTTGTGAGCGTGTCTGACACGCTCTTGGCCGGTTTTTTTTTTAAATAGTATAGGCCCGCATTTGCCTGCTATCGCACTTATTGGTAAGTGATGATGCAGACGATGTTGGAACATGCTTGCCTAGGTAGTGCATATTCACTCTTGCCTTAAAAAGGCCCAAGTTATAATGTTCCGAGAACAGATTCGCCGGCAGGGAATTCCACTCTTTAGCCGTTTGCATGAAGAAAGTCAATCGCTTCGTGCAAAAGAGAGGTATATCAACGACATAAGGGTGGAATTCCCAGTCTTTTATAGTAAAAGAAATAAAATTATCGGAGAGAAAGCGTTTCGTATTATTTGCAGATAATGGGTTTGCTCTTCTTTGCTTCTTCTTTGGGTTGTTTCTTAATAAATATAATATTTTGCACCCGAACCAGTACGGATTTAGAAAAGGAAGCTCAACAACTCTAGCATGTTTCGAATTAATTAAAACAGTCACTGACAGTATTAACAACAAAATCCCAATTACCTCAATTTTTCTCGACATGAGTAAAGCATTCGATTTTGTCGATCATAAAAAGCTGCTAATGAAATTAGAATCTTATGGGATTAGAGGAAAGGCCTATGATTGGTTGCAAACGTATTTGTTAAATAGAGCTCAATGTACAGAGATCTCAAAAATGACATCAAGCAATAAGGCTTTGGTTAAATTGAAATGGAAATCTGAATATAAAATAACAGAAACTGGAGTTCCACAAGGTGGAATTCTCGCACCATTATTATTTCTTATTTATATTAATGATTTACCCAGTTCCGTCCCTGTTAAGACAATTTTATTTGCAGACGATGTAACTTTACTAGTACAATGTGATAAAAAATCCAATTATGAAACGGACGTGAACAAAGCCTTAAAAGATATAATTGATTGGTTAAATACAAATGACTTAAAAATAAATATTAATAAAACTAAAGTTATGACATTTCAATCGTATAATTCAAATTCGAGACATTTAAATATTCACTATAATGACATATCACTGACACAAATAGACACAATTAAATTTCTAGGACTAACACTTGACATCCACTTAAAATGGAAGGCACACATCAACCAAATCTGTAAACGACTTGATCGCTTCGTCTATGCGTTAAAAAGGCTTAGGCAGACTGTCTCTCAAGATGCGGCTCTAGCTGCTTATCATGGCTACGTCTCTTCAGTGATGAGATATGGATTATTATTATGGGGTAACTCAGTGGATGCAGATGTAGTCTTTAAACTGCAAAAGAAATGTGTGAGAGCCATTGCTGTAGCTTACCATCTTGATAGTTGCATACCATTGTTTAAGACACTTAAAATAATGACATTGCCTTGTATATTCATCAAAGATTCTTGTTGTTTCGTGAAGCAACATCCTGAATACTATAGGAAAATATCCGACACGTCGTCCAGAAGAGTTAGATCACAGTATTCGCGCTTGCTATATCAGCCGCCTTCACGTACTTTTTGTTAAAAGAAAAATGCTTACAATACCAGCATCACATTGTACAATAACCTTCCCAATGAGTTAAAAGATTTACCGTCTAATAAATTTAAAAGGGCGTTGAATGAATGAGTGAGAAGTGTTTTTACTCGGTAAATGAATATTTAAATAGCTAATTATTATATCTATTAAAATTTATTGTGTATGATTAATGTTTGCACGCCTCCTGTGATCAGGTAGAATACGTGGACAATTATTATTTTAAGACCTTTGTAAATACAGTATTCATGCAAATAAAGAATTTACTTACTTACTTACTTGAAAACTACTTACAATAGAGCAGAAATCAGAGGCTGGGTCTATTATAGAGTGACGTCATCTAGTACAGACTATCCTGTGATGCCGGCCTAATAACATCACCCAATAAAGCATCACAAACAAGTTCCCTTAGTTCAGATACCTACAAAATTTGCAGCAAAACTTACGCTCGCGTGACGTAAAGTGATGCAACAGTGTTGTAATGCACGAAACTGAGATTCATCAGATCAGATCCGTCTGAATCCAGGTTATTTGATTGCGATTCGCATTAATCACATAGCGTTGAGAGGAATGACAGCCGTAATGGAATGGAATTCCACGTGGACTAGGAACGTATAGTTGTACTTCTGTCTACTAAGGTCCATCCGCTAACATGGTTTCATGCCTATCCTAAGCGGGAGGATAAGTTACGCTGGTCGCAATACTTATATAATACGCGGCCAGCGTAACTTGGCCTCATCTTAGGTTGGTTATGACACATAATAGCGGATGGACTATACCTGATACTGATCTATAGTTAGAAGTTCTAGGCCAGAAGACACACGATTTTTTCTATCGTAATATTGCCAATATTTGTACAAATGTTTAGTGTTTGTTTACCAAACATTGTTTGAAAACTTTTATTAATCTTCATCGGTTTTGATCCTAGATGATGTGTAACTTTGTTTTCGCAGTGTTTACCGCGTCGTGCTCGTGGATAACACCATAATTCTTGTGTTTTTGTTTGTTTTTCTTACTGAGCAAGTTAAACTAACTTTAACTGAGTACGATTAACTAGATCTCACTCGAGTCGGGAACTTTGTTAAGATTTTTTAAGTTGTCAGGAAGAATGACTAAAAAAACTGTTAACCATGCTGCCCTGTGGTAGCGGCTGGCGATACTGCCACCTCTAGGCCACTCAGGGTGTTTCGTAAAAGGCAACGTAGAGTTTTTACCTCGACTGAATATCTGTCAACTACGGTCAATCGCATGTTGGCGGTGATACCACCCATACTAGCATTCCCAAAGAGGGTTGACGCCAGGCAGGCGATCGGTCATAAAGCATAGCAAATTACTTATAATGCAACTCTTTTACTATTTACTATTACAAAGAACAACATCAAAATAAAAATCACGCTAGTTTAGGAGGAGTTCGCGAATTCCACAACAGACGGAGGCCAAAAGGGACTTCATTTACTTATACTTTGTATTGAAAACGGAGTCTTATTTTATAAATACCTGCCTACTTCAGTAACAAGGGCTTATATATTATATAATACATATAGATAGATATAATAGATAATAGTGTTTGAATATCATAATTACCGCATCATATGATAGCACATAGCATAGGAATTTCATTTGATCATCTTTACGTCTATCACTTTAATGATAATATATAATTTATATCTAGATAAAGTACTTTCCTTTTAAGTATATATTTATCTACCAGACTATAAAATAGGCAATAAAATTCGCGCAAAATAAAACGTTTTTGGCTAGTAGAAAATTTTCCTTATTACCTATTATATTTTGTGAACATTTACCTGGTTTATATTGTATGCATAAATTAACGAATATTAAGGTATAGCATGAAAAACATCACTATCACTATTATATTATTATAAGGTATTAATAGGTACTACTTTTACTGTACTTGCTATGGTTGCCTGTTTCGTGGAAACCTTCATTACCAGATGCCATGTTGAATAAGCTGAAGAAACTTAGTATTTCATATAATTTTTGTAATTCTTTGAACTTGATTGGGTGACTTGAAAAACACACAACTTTGAATAAGTTGCAGGCTGAAAAATTATATTTCTTATTTTAAAATTCCTATTCAGCCTATGATGTGTATCTGCAAGTATTCATAGACAGATGGATTTGCATGCCCCCACAGTAGTTGGTGTGGTAGAAAGTGTTTTTCTTTTATTAGCCGAGCACGCGACGCGAGCTCAGCATTCGGATTAGTTAAACGTGACTGCTCTTCTGTCTGCTAATCCGGTTCACGTTATTCAACATTAAATAATAGATATCCTTCTGTGATTATTACTGTCGAGTAAGATAGATTTGCATGCTCCAAAGTCGGTGGTGGTATAAAGTGTATTTCTTTTATAAGGCGGTCACTGCGGGCACGCGAGGCGAACTGAGCATTCGGATTAGCTGAACGTGACCGCTCTTCGGTCTGCTAATTCAAGTTATTTAATATTAAATAATAGAATCCTTCTGTGAATATCACTGTCGAGTAAGATAGATTTGAATGCTCCGACAGTCAGTGGTGGTAGAAAGTGTTTTTCTTTTATAAGGCGGGCACGCGATGCGAGCTCAGCATTCGGATTAGCTGAACGTGACCGCTCTTTTATCTGCTAATCCACGTTATTCAAAATTAAATCATGCATTTTAATAGATGTTTTCCTTATATTTCAAAATATTGTGATTCGTTTAGTCCAGCTTTGAATTGATAAAGTATTTTAATTTTTAATAGATAATTGCCGAAATAACTTCATCAATTTTCAAAATTCACTCACCATTTGCATTCTATCAAAGTTTTACAATCATTGAGTATCTAGTAAAGGCAAATTTTTATGGGAAATAGCCTTATTCGTATAATCGAGCAATGGGAGAAAACGCTGGCTGGCTGGCCTTATTTAAATATAATAAATTAGGTATATAATTTCTCTGTTCATACGTACTTACTTAGCTAAAAAGCACGTGCAACCTTATGTCGGCTTTAAGTCAAGCCAGGTACAAGGTCGGCCTTACGTTTTAGTATACATAGATAGTCCATAAAACTCAACGAGATAAAACTACCTAACCTACTAGCCTTTACGAATGAACAGGCGATAAATTAATCTGCAGGTGCAGTTGATATATACGTACTACATACCTACACTACAGATACTTGTATTCAGCGGTTGACCTGCCTATATCTTGTGTTCCAATCTCATACATAGTTCACCAGGATAAAAAACTAATTTACTTCCTATCCTTGATTTATTCTCTTTATGGTGCAAATGTAGAGCTTCTCACGTGAATATTCTAAAAGCATTTTCTGCCTTTGACTTAACTGCCCTTGCTTGTATAGTCAAATTACCGACTGAGACTCAAAATTAAGCTACAATTAATATTAGTAAGGACACTAAGGACTAGCCCTCCCAGCGATTTCCCTAGCTTACTGTTCACTTTCTTATTTATGTGTTCCTATACCCCGGTTAGTAAGGGGTCAGACCTTTCGGATTGTGATTAAAGCGTGAAACTTGGCATAGATGTTCTATGGGTACATCTTAGTAGGTAAAGCCCGGTTTCCAGGAGTTCCGCCCCCCGGAGCAGGTGGGAGGGGGGGAGGAATGTTTCGGTCGCCGCGCACCAAACAAAAAATTCTCACTGATAGAGTTGAGGTCTTAAGGCAAGTTTGGTATCGTTTTCGAGTAAAAATAACATGAAGAATCTATTTAACGTAGTAAAAAATTATGTTTTCATTAAAAAATACCAAGAAATACGCAAAAAAAGGAAAATATACCACACTATTTTCGTCTTCAACACGCTATCACTATAAATATGCTAATATTTAGGAAAAATAAAAATAGCACTAAAAAGCTTAGATATTCAGCTTTCTAAAAATATATACTTTTTGTATGGTTTTAACCAAAATTACACAGAAAAAAAATAATAATTGGTAGAGCGGTGTCGAGTTCAATACTCTCTGCGTACGTACATCTTCTTTGTTTATGAATAGAACTGCAAAATTTAACACAAGAGATAATATACCATTCATATTCTAAAGAAATTAAAATAAAGCTGATCTTGCTGTCCACATTTGAGAAAAATTAACCGCAAATTTAAGTTTGTTTTTCATATGTTTTGTATGAAAACAAAGTTAACTTTTCAACAAACTAATAACGTAATACGAATTGAACGCAATATGCAAAAACCGCACAAATACGGTCCAGAGTACCTTTTGAGGAAATTTTGGTGCTATTTAACGTGGATATAGTTGTCCCATTACCATTAGCGCTACGCCTCCCTCACCTCCATCAACATCTCGAGGTAGATCAGTGTGCGGTAGATCATCCATTTGCCATCTTCAAGTGATCGGTCCATCTGACCGCGAAAGTTGCGCTTGTTTTTCACGTGTTATGTGCTGGTTGTGAAAATCTGCGCCATGTAGCTGGAGAGACTAATTACTAGCAAATAAAACGTCCCTAAAAACGTGGATCCGAGGTGTTTTGGCATGGTTTTGAAAAACAGAAGACAAAACGCCCCAAAAATAGACGTGTCTATTGTCTATGCTGTCCCCGAAAGACCATTACGAATCGTCTGGCATTACGTTTCAAACCTTCCAGTCAACAAAACAGGTCGGGTTCTGTAATGAATTCAATACCGTGGCCTGGGTGGACCACGACATATCCATCTATACTGCAATTACTGCACCATCGATGCAGAAGTTAGAGAAGTAGATGTATTCTCCTCTGTTTGGCTTTTATAATCTACGAGTAAGCCTTCGACTCTATTGAAGCCCGGGCCGTTTAAGAACCCTTGCAGCGCTGCCAGGGCGCCTGGTGATAAGTGGAGGTGCTGAAATTCAGTACCGAATGTCAACTATGTCCGTTCAAGTCGAAATACTCTGAGGTGTAAGACATTATACCTCCGCAACTCTTCACTAAAGCGCTGGAAAAAGACCTCCTCCTTCAAGATTCTACAGTGATTGTCTTAGCATCAATGTAATCGGTGAATACTTAACACACCACCGCTTTGAAAACGACATAATGTAAAAATAACATAATTCTAGATTTCTGCAAGACCTCTCAATAATGTTGCTTTGAGACGCGTTGGACTTGGGATGAACTCGGACAAAGCCAATGCCATATATAGCCGGTTTTCGCCGAAAGTATATCCTTGAATTTATCAAAAAGTATATATGCATACCTTCAGCAGAGATATCAGTTGGGTAAAGACAACTTGGGTTGTGAAATCACTAGAAGAGTGCAGCTTGTCTGGCAGTATTTGGGAAGTTAGGTCCTTGAGACTCCTAGCTGCAATTCATTACAATGGTGTTTAAATCAGTGCGTCCTTAACATAATTGTCGAGCCTAGATGTAAAACCTCGTAGTAAAACTGGGTGACCTACCACCTACATGGTCACTTAGGAGCTTTTGAATAAGTTTGATCAGGATCACACTAATGGATCAAGTTATATAAGAGAAGACCAATTTACCAGACGACATAGTCTGGATGTGTGGCAAAAAGAAGTAGCTGTTAGCTGATCACATCTGTAATGGAACGGAACTGATGGGATGTGGAGTAAGAAACTGATGGAAATCCGATGTAAAGGTCACGCCTCGGCAAGAGTAGACCACAAAGAATGCCCTTTAGTCAGATAGACCGATCACATGAAGATGGCAAATGGCTGATTTACCGCACACTGATTTACATCGAGCTGTTGATGGAGGTGAGGACGCGACGCGACGCTGGTAATGGGACAACTATGTCCACGGCCCGGGCTTCAAATGGGTAGAAGGCTTACTAGTAGATTATAAAAGCGAAACAAAGGAGAATAGATCTACTTCTCTGACTTCTGCATGGATGGTGCAGTAATTGCAGTATAGATGGATATATCTTGGTCCACTCAGGCCACGGTATTTGAATTCATTACAGAACCCGACCTGTTTCGTTGGCTGGAAGGTTTCAAACGTAATGCCAGACGAATCGTAATGGTCTTTCGGGGACAGCATAGACAACAGACGTGGCTCTGTGGCTCATACGGGTGATTGCCTAATTTTTGGGGCGTTTTGTCTTTTGTTTTCAAAACCATGCAAAACACCTCGGATCAAACTACATATAATATCATTGCCTCGGATCCACGTTTTAAGGGACGTTTTATTTGCTATTACAGAGTTAAATAGTCTAATCAGCTATGTATTTGGCGCAGATTTTTCACAACCAGCACATAATACGTGAAAAACAAGCGCAACTTTTGCGGTCAGGTAGACCGAGCACTTGAAGATTGCAAATGGATGATCTACCTCGAGCTTTGGTGATGGAGGTAGGGGAGGCGACGCGCTGGTGGTAATGGGACAACTATATCCACGTTAAATAGCACCAAAATTTCCTCGGTAGGTACTCTGGACCGTATTTGTGTATTTGGTTTTGCATATTGCGTTCAATTCGTATTCCGTTATTAGTTTAAGCTGAAAAGTTAACTTTGTTTTTCATACAAAACATATGAAAAACAAACTTAAATTTGCGGTAAATTTTTTTCAAATGTGATCAGCAAGATCAGCTTCATTTTAATTTCTTTAGAATATGAATGGTATATTATCTCTTGTGTTAAATTTTGCAGTTCTATTCAATACATAGAGAAGATGTACGCACGCAGAGAGTTTTGAACTCGACACCACTCTACCTATTATTATTTTTACAGTGTAATTTTGGTTAAAACAATACAAAAGTATATATTTTTAGAAAGCTGAATATCTAATCTTTTTAGTGCTATTTTAAGACGAAAATAGTGTGGTATATTTTCCTTTTTTTGCGTATTTCTTCGTATTTTTTAATAAAACTATGATTTGTACTACGTTAAATAGATTCTTTATTTTGTTTTTACTCGAAAACGATACGAAACTTGCCTTAGGACCTCAAATACATCAGTGAGATTTTGGGGGCGGAACTCCTGGAAACCGGGCTTTACCTACTAAGATGTACCCATAGAACATCTATGCCAAGTTTCACGCTTTAATCACAAACCGAATGGTCTCCATACAAGCCTTCCCCTTACAAACCGGACTACTATAAGATATCCAACATTCAGATAATTAAGCTATCTAAAGGCGAGTGTATTTCATTACTTTGAAATTGGTTTCCACGGGTTACAGCCCAAACGGCAGGCCGGATCTTGACACGTGAGGAGTCGTAGATTCCTCTCAGCAGCGCCAGTGACACTGGTTATATTAAAAAAACCGGCCAAGAGCGTGTCAGACACGCCCACAAATAGGGTTTCGTAGTCAACGTTTAAATATCAGGTTTTTCAGCATTACAAACTTAATTTGTTGCTGGTTTGTTAGCAGCAGTATGATGACCAACCGCAAATAGAAAAACTCAATTTTTTCTGGAACCTTTAAGGGTACAATATCCGTTATAGTTTTCATTGTAACTTCAGATTGTAAGCTATATTCCATATTTATTTCAAATTTTTAGCTTTTATACTTTAGAAGTTACAGCTGGAACAAATTATGGGTCAAAAACGCCCTTTTTAAAAGTAAATATCTCGTGACAGAAACATTTTAGTGACTTTGTTTCAAAGAAACTTCATCTTAGTTTTAAAAGACCTATTCAACGATATCCTACTCAATATTACAGAAGAAAAAAATTTTTTTTGCCCCCCTTTCATTTGTATGGGAGGGGGTCCAAAAAACATTTAAAATATTTTTTTCTTAACATTTCTATATTTGGGTCAACACGATCTATCTTCTCACCAAATTTCATGTCGATAGCTCTAAAACTGACGAAGATATGAGGGCGCGGCATACAGACAGACAGACAGACAGACAGACAGACAGACAGACAGACAGACAGACAGACAGACAGACATGACGAAACTATAAGGGTTTCTAGTAGACTACGAAACCCTAAAAATCATAAATTCAAGATGGCAGTCGGGACTTTGTTTTTTAATAAGTACAACAGATGTACTTATTAATAAACAAAGTTTATAAATCTCGGTCCAGTAGGTTCGTTCAGAGATTATCGATGAAACTAAGAGATAAAACAAACACATATTTCTTCTTTATAACAATGGTGAGAAGAAATGGAAGGTCGTTTAAAGGTACGTAAAAATTAGGTATTCAAAAGGTTAGCGAAAGTTTATGTCAATCATACCTACTTTTTGTAAGTAATAAATAGCAACTTTCGTTTGTATTGTTTTTGTTTATATTCACAATTGTTTTTACTTTCACAAGTTATCGGTATCCTTGCTTGTCCATCTTGTTTAAATATAACTGTTTATCTGATTAGCATAATACACTATAGTTAGAGACATGTTATTGAAGAAGTGTATTTTTTTTTGTCTAGGATTAAATTGAGTCGAAAATGAGAAAATGCCTTGATCAGACGAAAAAATAGGTAGCAGAAGGTGAAATTGGGTCAAGTCTAATAGGCACTTAATACCTACATGTCGACCTACTTAGGCTCTCATTCATCTTGTCTGATCATTCCTAATTTATCTTATTCAAATCTGAAACCCAGCGACCTACTCACTCACCCTTCTAAGACAAGTAGGTAAAAGTAATTTATAAAAAAGTCTTGGGTTGAATCCTTAGAGTATAAGTATTTATGGAAGCTAAAGAGTGCACGTACCACTCTGGGCTATTGTTTCTAGCGTAAGCAAAATTTCTATACATACTAATTACGTCAAATGTAGGCGTAATTCAAATATCAATGGTGTCGTCACTGTCGTTTTGCTACTGATGGACAGAGCGGTTGCGTTCATACCAATTCCAACCGTTCATGGTTCGGGGCACTCTGTAGCTTGCTTATATACTCTAAGGTTGAATCTTTCAAGAGATCTGGAATAAGTATAATGTTGAGTCACTATCTTGTACGGCGCCCTTATCTTCATGATTTGCAGTTACGCAGACTCATCGCGACTGGAAAATGACTCTTGAAAAGGCTCTTAAGACTAAAACGATGTTAATTTTTAGAAGTTTAAGTACTTTACTTGTTAGACCTGTAGATTTGCCCTGATGTAGTGCTTGTAAGAGGCAAAACCCTCGCCCTCCGTCGGGACAGGCTCGTGTCCAGCAGTGGACTGTTGTAGACCTTAAAAGTCAAGATAAAGACCGAGCGTGGCGGCGTCGTAGTACGCCGTCAACGTGACAGTGCGTTCATAATACGGAGGGACAGTCTTTAAGGACACCTTAAGATGGTATGATGGGTCGTTTGTCCTGAAAAGATGTATGTGATTTAGGCAAACTTTAGGATACCTAGTGATTGGTAGTCTATTATAGCTAGGGCCAGCCATTTCCCGTAGAGTTACTCTGTTTTCAGGAGGTTAAAAATCTCGCCTATGTTACTAAATACATGAAACAGTGAAAGAATAGCATTTCGGCAGAGAAAGAACTTTCAAAATCAGGCCAGTTGTTTCATATTACGGACGATGAACAACCTTCCTTCCTTCTGTATTATAATAAACTTTAGGAAGGCCATCGTTACCTTTTTCTGCAAATTTTTAAATTCGCTGTTATTCTTGTTGAAATTTCAGGAGAGCATGTCCATGCATATTCACATGACGGGAATTTCGTGGCCGTGACTTTTATTTTTCATATGCGGATTTTTGCTGTGCCATGGTTTGCGTGTTTTAAAATGTGTGTAGCTGTATTGACAGACCGACAGCATATCTCCTAAATTTGTAGGTGATATTATACACTTCTCATCAGAAAAACCGAGACACTTTCGTTTTTATTTTTAAACAAAACATGAAATGTATGAGCTTGTTATTTGAATTTCGAACATTTACTTTAGGATTTATAAACCTCGTAATACTCTCTATTAAATCACATCAGAGTTTTACTCCTAAATAAACAGATTTTTTGACAATGTGATCTGTACAAAACATAAAATTGCAAGGTGTCTCGGTTTTATTGATGAGAAGTATACATGAAACCCTAGATCGATTTTCTCAGTTAATGCTTCCGGAACCTACGAAGAAAGAAATAGATAGAGCCTATTCAAAACGGAATCTTGACTCTAAGACTAGGGTGAAATGAAAGTACTCGTATCTTGATGATCCCATTTGAAAGGCCTCATACCTAAGGAAAAAGTAGTAAAGTTTCATCACTGGAAATCCTATAGGTACAAACACGTCGGTATCACTTATTTATTAGCTATGAACCTCACGAAAAAAAGATTAACTTTTGGTTGTTATTTTGAAATTATTTACCAAGATAGGCAAAGAAATGAGTATGAAGCCAAAAATTTATGGTTATTTTTTAAGTAGGATGTTGTTTGTCACATGAAGTAAACAGGGGAAGCAACAAATTGGCAACTAGTAAGATCTCTTGGCGAACAACAACGATAAATAAATGCCTAGCTTCTATATTCTTTCCTACGCTTTGACGTTATTTCCTCGTAAATATCGGAAAACTATTTTATTACAGAAGCGAGCGAGAAACGAAAACGGTAGTGTTTTGCGCCTTTTACTAGAAGAAATGCTTTACTTTGCTGTGTTATGCCGCCTTAGAATAGCGTATTTTTCCGCGGGTGTCGTAAGATGGGACTAAAGGGACTCGAGGGGTCTGTGTGTTACGATTTTAGGCTGTAAACCTGCCACTATACTTACATATACACAATATTTCTGAAACGGCCCTCTAATATGTGAAAACTGTTTTTTTACGTCCGTTTACGCTCTAACTTCCCCGCTAGGGATAAAGTCGTGATGTGTGTGTGTACTAGTGAAAAAAACTAACTTGATGTTGGCATACACAAACTCTATTGCCTTGCCTTTCTCAAGTAGGCTTTACGTATGCAAAATCATGCCGTGAATCCGCTTAGAAAGATTAAATAAATACGATATCGTTCAAAAGCGTAATTTTGTTCTACCACCTTGTATCATTAAAATATGGTACGTTCAAAATGTGTGTTCAGAGGTGGCGAAATCGACCGTTTTATGTTATTTGACGCCCTGCCTTACCCGCAACTACCCGCATGGAGTAAAATAACGAAAGCGTGTTATATCCCAACGCTGGGCTTAGGCCTCTGCTGCTATCTTAGCACTCTATGTATGAATTTAGTACGGTCGGAGTAAAAAAAGAATACCTCAAATAGTTTAAAAAATCTCTTAAACTACATTACTTTAGAAAATTATTTCTTTTGTTGATATACAGCTAGTTAAACTCTATTTCATCATCATCATCTTCCTGCCCTTATCCCAAATCAATTTTGATCGGTGCAACATGTTTGTTAGAACACAAAATCATGTAGCAAAGGGATTTGGCTATGTTTTATGATCGGCCGCCTGCCTGACGTCAACCCTCTTTGGGAATGTAGGCGGTGTCACCGCCACCATGCGGTAGACCGTAGTCGACAGATATTCAGCCGAGGTCAAAAACACTACGTCGCCTTTTACGGAACACCCTGAGTGGGCTAGGGGTGGCACTGGGGCAGTATTCTTAGCCGCTTCCACACGTCCAATTTTTTTTTAAATATAGATATTATAAACTAACGGACCGCCCAGCGTTTTCACCCGCTACTGATCATTTTCCTATAACTATTTATAAAAGTAAAAATCATGTAGGTATGTATATTAGGATATCATGCTTAAAGTTGAAATTATTTTATTTATCTAATTAATGAACCTCTAATACGGCACGAATACCTACACACGTATAAATACGCAATGTTGAGTAACCGACAAACCGGATTACTGACTTTCGCCTTTACAACACCGGTTAAATATTAAACATACGCGCCTTAAGGGGGATCGTTACGTCATACAAACTAAAATCTGAACTTTAACCGAGTTACACATGAGCTAAACAACAATTTAATCAAAAAATCTTTATTTGAGATGAGGAAGGCACACGTAAATATGTCGCAAAACTGCTTAACGTAAAAAAATATCAAGTATTTTCTCCACAAAAAAATTAAACGTGTTAATTGCAGCTGTAGCTCCATCTATGTTCATTAAGTGGCGACACGGTTTTTACAGAGAAATCTGATGGTTAAAAAATTATTTGTTTTATTTTGCGAAAATGTTATAAAAGCACGGGACTTCCCATCAAGTTTTTTAATCATAATTTTGTCTCATTTAAAGACGTAACTCCATTTAAATTTTGTATGGAAAACGATCCACCTTAAGTTGGCCTTACTTTAATATTTTAATTTTGTTAGATAACGCAGTTTGTTATATGGAAGGTCATGTCGTGACAATATTTTATTTATAGTAATAAAAATACCTTCAGACTACTTACTACTACTATGTCAGGCTCCTAAAAGGCTTTTGTATGCTTTAGTAGACAAAAGTTAGCTTGCTAGTTGCGGTTCACTTTATCCTGGGCACTTTTTGCATAGATTAGAAGCAAAACCCTATTGCTGAAAGTCTATCTGTTTAGCCTATACTTGCACAATGCCTGGATTAGGAGTAAGTTTCTTCTATTCTTATTGCGCTTTTCTCTACGATTCTGTGCCACACGCATTCAACAGCCCCCCTACTACAGATAATAATATCGCATGACCATTGGGATCTGCCAACTAGTTGTTTTTTTTCTAAAGTGTAACTTTGTCCTAGACACTATCTAATGTAGATGTATGTAGATTTCTGTGTATTCACTATAATCAAATCAGTCAGCCGGCCTTGTCAGTCTTGAATTAGCTTTTATGTTCAGGACGAATTTTACCAAAACACAGAAAATAAACTTTTATGAATATGTATTCAAAGCACGTTTATGTGTGTTCTTTGTTCTTTAGCCAGCGTAAATGGCAAGTAAAGTCTTTTGTCATTGTCCAATGGTTCATGTATTACAATAATGACATTTATAACTCGCACAGTTGGGTACTTGGTGAATGCTAGCAACCTTGCCTCAAGCAGGACTTTGCCACCAAACTCCTTTCTCTGTCTACAGTTCTCTATTTTAAAGTTCAAGAAATTACTAGACTCGATTCAGAGCTATCGTCCAAAATGATGCCTTTTACTTATCATACCACTACCATTGTCAGCTATGTACCTAAATTACATGAGGTTTGAAAAAGGATAGGAAACAATTTTGTCTAATATCGTCTGTGATTTAGATGGCAGTTCGCACATTTCTTCATATTTTAGCTGCCATATTTTCGCCCCCTACTACATTTTACAAGGGTAGGTTAGTAAGGTTTATTTTTATAGAAGACCTGAAAACTATTACGCTCTTTACTCGTGGTATAAGAACGTGGCAAAGACAGTGAAATAAGAAAAAATCTGGCCTGTTCTGTTACAACTTTTAGTGTTTTCGCCAATCTCGCTGCCAAGAATTGAAGAAGTTTTGCCAAGTTATGAAATGGCAATGTTATAAAGAAATGGGGATGAAAATTTAAGCTGGCAATGCGTACAAATCATACGTTGAAAGTATTCAATACTTTAGGTTAGCGACAAATTAGGCGTACGATCATTATTTACATCCGCATAGAAAGTTTCAAAAGAATTTACTGTTGTTCGTAACAGTAGCATTAAAACCGTAATTAAAATTAAGTATAGAAATAAAATTTACTTCCTATACTGCTGAGGCCGTTTTAACTATAATTCATTGCTCTTATTATCGTTTTATTATACCAAGAAGAACGCTTACATATTAGACTGGTCTGATTGTAATGATATTTGCATATAATTTTCTTGTGAAGTTGCGTTATTTATTATCTGTCGCCTTTCGGTCGTATAATGATTAGATTAGGTACCTACATAATATTTATTATACTTATTTTGTGTGTGGTTACTTCTGTTTTATCACAAATTATTTCTTCCATAGTAGTTATTTCACTGCGAACGAGCTTTGGTAACATGTTATTACTGTGCATTATTCGAGTGCATATAAACAGCCTAGCTGAAATGAAAAAAAAATGAAAAATAGATTTATTTGAATGAAAAACCTTTTACAATCATTCATACATATGCCAAACCTTAAAAAAGTTTGTCGGCAGTAAGCTACTACTTGGTCTATTATATTTGCCATTCTAACCTGCATTTTATGGAGCTTTCTCTATCAATACATTTCCCCTGTAATAAGGTATTAGATAAGTATAGAAATTCATACTTATTATATCGTATGATAGTGAACTTTCCACGCTATTCTTCGTGGGTACTGAATGTCTGTAGGTATAAATGGAAAAGTTGGAAAACAGCGCAATTTTTAGGTATGTTAATCTCAATAACCTAACTCTAAACCTTTCTAAAAAAAACTGTTGAAATATAAATCCAATTAGTGAATTTTCTCGTATAATTGTCGATTCCAGTAAAAGATAATCCCAAACCCTTTACAATATTCAAATGAGAGTATCATTCTCACTCATCCCTCCACGAATGCCCTTAAATAATTTCTAAATATAACAGCTCAAAGTTATATTTTTATAGCCAAAGGGTGTAAATAGGATACCGTTTTTGGTACTGTTATTTTTTTATATTTTATGAAGGGCAAAAGAGTATTTTACTTGACTTTCAGGGAATGCGTAGGCGTATATATTCAAGATCTTTCCTCCTCTTCAAAAAACCCTGTATACAGTTTATTGAGCCTAATTTCTTAAAAGGTAGACTAAACAGGCTTGTCCTATTCAAAGGCGTGGGTAGATGATGGATGGCCTGAAAACTTTGAAAAGGGCTTAAAATAGAATATAGGTTTTATTTATTCTAAGGACAGGGATCAGTGGAGAGAGCTCGTTTCGGAGGCCAAGATCCTCTTTGGGTCGCTGAGTCAGCGGAGTTAGTTAGTAGTTAGTTAAGGTTTTATACCGGGGGAATTCATTATACTTGTAAAACAGGATGAACCCTAGTTCAGTTCAGTTTATCGAATACCGCTTGACTGAACGTTTTACTTTCTTGAATTATGTCTAGACAGAATTAAGCCTGCCGACTGACATATAATGTTCCACTAGTATTAGTTAATAAATATAATTTTAGTATTTATGAAATGGAAAGTTTTAAAGGACGACAACATACAATTTCATTTTGATTCGTAGCTATTAAAAATACTTCATTCACTTATTTTTCCTGCCGGAAGTTGAAAAGTATTCCAGTTTATGTTGTTACGTTTTATTTGCAAGTTGAAAGTTATTTCTTGATAACATCTCGTAAAAATGTTTAAGGAAACTGGTTCAAATATTCTCGGAGTGAATCACGGGACCGTTTTGCCTTTTTTAGCGCCCTCAAAAAAGAAGGTTTTTTGCAAGCCCCGTCACTGACGCGTCTGTAATCTAATCATAATAAGCCCTCTGCTTAAATAGGTCGTGGAACGGAGGGATTTTAGTTCATCTTATAAGCCTAATTACTTCGAGCTTAGGATTTTCCTTTGAAGTTTATGAATGAAAACAAGTTACCTAGCTTGTTTCAAAGAAGGTACAGGAATTGATCCAGGAAAAACATCATCTTCGCCATCATCAATAGCAGTAAGAAGTTCATTAAGCATCAATACATAGTCCACGATTTTGGACCAACTGTATAAAAAGGCCGCCCGCAAACCTTATATGGTGGTCGGTCCATCTGGGCCTCAAGTCTGCTAATTTTTAGCCATTATTATGCCAGCGACACTCAACGGTCATTCTATTGCCATTGTGATTTTTCATACTAAAACTGTTAGCAGAATACGAAACTACCAAAACCATCCAACTGACATGTCATCGACATCCAATGAAACAATTTTTATTTAGCAGACTTCGGGCCTTGGTAGAAGTCCGTTCCACGCTGCACTTTTTGATGCGTGATAGCCACTTCAGAACATTCCGTCTCAATCGATCGTTGGGTTTACGAGCTCCGCGGTTCTTTCACTGCCTTTTCATTGTAGGTATGCTATATCGGTTACTTCAGCATTTACTGATATCAGACCAGGCAAAACATGCGTCATATTATAACTTTCCCACCAGGTTCAAGCTGCAATATTACGTAGCATACTGTAAAGTTGCATAAGCTAAGGCACCGTTTCTCTGTGTGTCTTACTCAGACGTGGTCAAACGTATGTGTCATGCTATTTGTTTGCGGTCGTGGTCGATCTCATGCCATGGTTGGCCCCGTTTGTGGAGAACGTAATCGGCAAGAATTTCCTGTTTGACCGAAACGTTGGTAAGCTCCAAACATACCATCATCGTGTTCATTTGAAGACAGTATTATTGGAGTAAGTTGCTTTTTTCTTAAAACTGGGATCAGCAGTAACTTTTTTATTTTTTCAAATACAAATTATTATCTATAAAAGCTATAGACATTAGCAAGTAGATATGGGCTTCTGACTTGCTTCTTAGCAAAAGGCAAAGCGGCTAATTTAGGTCCTAGACCTAGACTATTACTGTCATAATTTTTCTAAAATCTGAGACTAAATCCAAAGTTCAATGCAGTAAGTAAATGTGAATGGATATTTACGAAAGGCCCATTAAATACGTACGCGTCCTCGTAATAAATTGCCGCTAATTCGATTTTAAGCGTGTCAAAGTTGAATTTTGCGGTTGCTAATGTTATTCCCATACCGCAACCGATGTAGGTATGTCATAAATAGATTCTGAAAAAACCCAACCTCTACACAACACAATTTCCCTAAAAGTTTTCCCTGTGGGAACTTCCACGAATAGTCAATATTTTTAAAGGGAGATGTGTTACTCGTGAGGCAAAATACACAAACGTCGCACCTAACGATAGCCAAGTAGTCGTAACCGTTTTTTTACGTAAATGGGTTCCCACAAAATTCCTAGATTTTTTATTTCCTATTCCTATACTAACTAACTTTACTTTGTGGCCCCCAGGCCTGAGCACCTGCTACCAGTTTTCCCGCGGGAAAAAAGCATTTGCTCGCGGTGTAAAGTAAGGAGTATGTGATAATGATAATAGTGTAGTGTAGATGATAGTTTTAAAGATGAAGCAATTTCAAAAGCGGTCCAGAAATGTCAAAAAATTATTAGGTACATACAAAAAAAGTAGAATCTATCGAAATCATTCGAAAGTTTGATTACATTCGCAAATAATATCCATATCTCACAAATACCTACTTAATTATGTACGTTGACTCAACTGTGTGTGTGTGACACGTTCCCATATCTCGTTTAAATTATTTACAATCGACTGAAAGGTTGTCCGTGACGTCACGGTAGCCTCTTTGCGTCATGAATGCCTGGCGAATCTGTAAATATGAATTTCATGGTTTTTTTTTAGTGGTACACCGAGTCGTCTAAATACCCGATGAACCCAGGTGTCAGAGTTTTATCGGAATAGTATTTACCAACATACAAATACATATCACGCCTTTGTACCTTCCGGGGTAAGCAGAGCGTTAACGGCCGTTATGTTTGAGTTTGAACATATCAGAGTTTGGAGTTGGTTTTTCTTTAGGTGGATTGGTTGGTTTTGTTGTTACCCTACCTACCCCTCAAGGGATAACGCCGTGATGTGTGTTTAATGTTATGGTCAAGGTCTGCAGTACAAATTCAAAGCTGCAGAACATTTGTTAACTGCATATCACTCATGTGTACTGCAGTCATTATGTTAATGTTTAGCATGTATTGGGGTGACTCAAAAGTTCGTTTCATCTCATGCCAATACCAACCGTCAAGTATCTGTTTTCTGTCTTGTTTTTGCAGTAAATATAAATTAATTGTCAATCAGTGCTCGGCAATGACAGTCAGACGCGGGCGTTTATGATCTGTCGACCT
This sequence comes from Phthorimaea operculella, assembly GCA_024500475.1. Taxonomy (NCBI): domain Eukaryota; kingdom Metazoa; phylum Arthropoda; class Insecta; order Lepidoptera; family Gelechiidae; genus Phthorimaea; species Phthorimaea operculella. The sequence continues at coordinate 794,547 of JANFCV010000180.1, read as the reverse complement.
CCGGAAGAAGACCATCGTAAACGGTTGAAATAGGTTAAACCGTAAAGCTAAGCTAACCCCTTTATGTAAGTCGTTTTAAATTGCAAAATGATTGATTTAAGTATTACAAAAATGTGGATGGAAAACAGATTTGCAATGAAAAACATTAAAGATATCGTAGAGGACGAACGAAACTCAGAAACTCATGAATGAGTTGTCGTACAAGCGCAGATAAAGACCAAATTACGAATGGGCAACATTTTTGTTTGCCTCTCTATCATATTACATGATATAATGAGCATGATGTCAACAATGATGTTGCCAATTCGGGATTTGTTTGTTATAGATAGACACTCATGAGAGCGATGCCTCGCAGATTCGCACCATAGTCCATATGGACGCAGTTTCAAATTACTTCAAACATATTTTCTAACATTTTCTTTGCCATTTCTCATAATATGCCTCCCGTAGATTGCTCCAAGTTTAATACTTCCGCAGTATGAAATGGAGGCAGCGTTCTATGAACTAGCGGCGAACCTTGCGTAATATTTCTCGTGTTCATACGAGACCTAATAAAACATGGTTTCGCGGAAATGAGCTAGGAAATAGAGTTTAAATTGAGAATAAAGAATACGGTATAAACGGTATAAAAGACTTGTTCTGGAAATGTATAGTTAAGGTATTTTTTATTGCTACGATATTTTTTTAATTTGTGGGAAAATATACCCTTTGGATGTCGCAGGCTCTCCGTCGATTTCTATTCATTGGACTGAACGAAATTGCACGCAAAATCATTGCTATTATTAAAAACACTGAACCACCCCATGAACCTGAACAACCATGTTGCAAGTCAAAAAATGAAAAATGATTTGAATCTGCTATAATATAAAAGTTGCGTCAAAGCCAACCTTTTTGTATGGGACCCCCAAAAACTTTATATTTTTCAGTTTCATGGGGGCTAGGGTTGAAAGAACCTTGAAAATTTTTCAACATATTTTTTCACATTCCTTTTAAGTACCACTTACTGGATTAAATTACAACCATAAAGTATCAATATTAATATTATATGATTTCTTAAATTATAACCAGCAACTTTATTTCTGAATAACTAGTCTTAATATTACTTTTCGCAGCCAGGCGTCAGTTTATGGTGTTCCAGGGCGTTAGAGCTTTATTGCCACAGTTCTTAGTTCGTTGCACCCTGTACAGCTCAAGATGTGAACTTTGACCCCCACTAAGCCATCCCATCTAGCCCGTGTTGGGGATTTATTGAGATTCTGTTAAAGGGTTATTTGCCTCGGAGTGCATGTTTTATGGATAGACTGAAATGTTTTACGTGTCATTTGTCAAGTTGTTTTGTTTTGAAAGTATAAACCCGGTCGTACAGTCAACTTCAGGCTGGGAACAAGCTTTGAACTACGAATCATTCTTGTGCCAAACGCATAAGACTGATATTGGCAGTGCGAGTGTCTTACCGGACGTGAGCTTTGACTGTCCTTAGAACTTGATCCCTGACAAAGAGGTGGTAGCTTTGCATTACAGGTTTACGCAAAGAAAACATGAAGCATTTTGATCTAGACTCGACTTGTCACAGGAATGAAACTTAAGGCTGAAGTGAGGTTTAGAGATTAAATATTTGAATGGTAAAATTGTTTTTCAAGAGAAATACTTAGCTCATTTTTTTTTATTCTAAACATTTCTACCGCAGGATATCCCACCTCTGATTGCAGAAGGCAAAGGATTTTCGCCATTCCCAGCATATTTTACTAAATCCCTAAAGGCCAGTGTTTTATAAATAAAAATCGCAGGTAGTCGCACGTGTATATTACGATTGAATAAACACAGAGGCAATCACATATACCAAACAAATGTTTCCGAAACACGTGTACCTAGAGGGGAATATGTATTTTGATATTTCCCAGCTCCCTGGAGATTACACTCGTAAATACCTACTTTGTCACAGGAGTTTGTATTTTGTAGGTATGTTGTTTGTGAGTTTGATTTTATCGAGTATCCCTGAAAATACATGACAGATTTTATCTATGGATTTTATAAATTCTTGCGTCGTTAAAAAGCTACTGAATCCCTGATTGAGTAACACGGTAGGTCAGTTGACCGCATTATTCGGATTTTAAGAATAAGCTATAGTATTTCGACTGTTTAAAGAAAATAGGTACTGGTATAAAGTCATACCTACGAGCGAGTATTCCTGATGTCAAAACAAGCCTTTTCGGGCTTACTGACATCTTTGAATGTGCTTTGTAATTATTTAGTAAGAACAAATTAAATAAAAGAAAATGGTTTTCATGAGAAACTACTGAATCAGAAATACAGCTCCAGAGCTCGCACAAAGTTCGCTACAGCCGTTTCGTAAATTAGATTCCTCTTTTGTTCGGAGCCAGCTAGTAGCTTGTTTACCAGATTCGGTGTGTTATTTATTTATTGCACTACATATTTCAGACATCATTCTGCAGAATGGTAGAAGATTTTTCTGTGGAATTACAAGGGAATTACACTGTAGTACGTTACATATAATGTAATAAGTGAATGTCCGTCTATCTAAGGTAGAGAGATTGATATCAGTAAGATTGATGTTTTGATCTTACGAAGAAAAAGCGAATCACGGGGAACCTCAAAGTACTCAGAGATTAATAAAATTATAGTTTATTTCTAAACATTTCTAGGATCAATTCTTTATTTGACTTGGTCGTTAATATTATCCTCGTAAGGCCCAGACATTTATAAGCTTTCTTTAGATAACAGCCCAGATGCCTTTTAAAAGGTATGATTCTACAAAGTGAAACAAACGTTCTATGCTATTAAACTGCTGTTCGAAAATAGTTACTACAGACTTCATTCATCATTTATCAATTTAAAAGTTAGAATTCATAAACTGAAAAATATTATAAAAATTAGTAGTTTGGTGCCATCCTAAAAATCCATCATTTTGAAAAGTAGCTCATTTGATCTGTTGGGTAGCGGATTACAACTTGTAATTTGTTGACAAGGTTCTCATCTCCTTTGGTGATGGAACTTCACTCAACAGAGCACATCATACGCCTCAACTAACTAAACTTATCAGATATTCCGTTTGAGCGAGGGTTAATGACGGAACTTCTGGATTAAATTCTGCAATATTAATTAAAACTAGGTGTGTGTCTTTACATAGGATGAGACCGGATCAATAGACAGGTACTCTTCGGAGACTATAATTTTAATTTATCACTTCTAGGCGCTAACTCCACAGGTGAAATGTAAGACATGAGATGGACACGTGAGAAGTGCGACATCGCGACGCTTTAAAGCGTTTCCATGAATGAAACAGAAGGCGTAAAACACATGTCAAATCGATGACTCCACAGCTTACACGTAGCTTCAGCTTAACACTAGTTTTTATATAGGTAACTAAGAGGTAACTCTATAAAAGACAAGGTTTTTATCATTCTTAGTACTAGGATAGTGTTAACTATGTGCTGGAACTACTAGTACGAGAAATCCAAGTTTAAATGAGCTCTTTTTCTCGGTAATAGGTTTCAGATTAGCTTGCATGAGTATGACCTATTTGTCGTTCAGTACGCAAAGGTGGCAACATCCTAGGTCCAGGTCAGTGGGACGCGGGGAACAATCACTGATCGAGATAATAGCGTCCTTTACAAATGAAATACTGAGAAGGAAAAACAACCAATACCTAGTACTAGAATAGGAATACTCTATGTTTTGGAACTACTAGTACGAGAAATCCAAGTTTAAATGTGCTCGTTTCCTCGGTAATAGGTTTCAGATTAGCTTGCATGAGTATGACCTATTTGTCGTTCAGTACGCAAAGGTGGCAACATCCTAGGTCCAGGTTACTGGGACGCGGGGAGCAATCACTGATCGAGATAATAGCATACTTTGACATACTGAGAAGGAAAAAGAGCTAATACTGATTTCAGCTAGTATTTCGACCTTTGTTCCTTGGGGAAAGTTGTTCCTTATCACTAATAAAAGTGTTTTCACTAATAAAATTTCACCCTACATACCTTGGATTTCCGTGTGATACCGGCTTAGAATAGCTTCACCCCAATTCTTCCCGTGGGTGTCGTAAAAAGCGACCAAGAGATGATTATCCACGGAATAGGCTTTTCCTGTGAATTAAACATCTTGCACTGCGCTCGTCAATCCGCCTGCCAAACGTGAGTAAAGGGAGATCCATGTCCTGTAGTGAGTAGTAGTGACTGTTATGGCTGTTAAGTCAAGGTACTGTTGAATGTGGTCAGGGCAAAATTACAGTCTGTATGGACGCGCCTGGAGGAGTGTTATGACTATCAGTAGTTGATCAGTAGACAGACGGTTAAGCTTTTTTGATGATGATATCATCGAAGTCGGGTTTTACAAGATTACGTTCATACTCCAATCTTCAAAAGGACCATCATGTGACCTAACCCAAAAGATGACTCAAATTAAAATTAGGATTAGGCTTCTGTTTTGAACCGCAAGTAGGTAATTGCACTCAAGAGTCTTTGACCGTGGCGGTGCCTAAAATAATCAGAGGTCAAGAGATATTAAAAAAGTTGCCCGTCAAACAAAAATTGGTAACCCAGGAAAATAAAAAGCTATTTAGTAGGGTGAGTAATTTTCCCCAACTGTAGAATTTTCGTATCTATTGCATTTTGTAGCAAATCAAAATATCACTTTTTCTCTCTCCATATTAAAGTGGCCCACCCTACTTAGGTGTAGATACCACGAGTTCTACATACGTTATCAGAATCTCTAAAATCACGAATCAAATATGCCTACGGTACGGTAAGGAATGTTTTTGATGATGCATATCTATTTAAAACGATATTAAAATAATTGGGTCAATTAATATATCTCTTCTTTCTCTTTACTGTCTTCATAATTTGAGGATACGTAGTTTTCGACGTTAACGGCTCTTAGAAGTCTCTCAAGTCCATTACTTTCAATTTATTCTCAAGAGAGTGACATCAGCTTTTAAGATGTCTTTCCGGATTATTATTAAAGCTACGGGTCTTGTTTTTGTTTTTGCAGTTATAAAAGCATAAAATACCTACTCTGAATAATTATAAAATAATTTAAGAAAAAAATCTGTATTTAGTGCGTCAGAATAAATCAATTAAGTACTTTTAAGTAAACGCTATGTTCAAAACACAGGGAAATAGGTGCCCAACATTAATAATCTTTAAGTCATTATTATCATTATAATATCATAAATAACTTTTTTCAACAACTTTGAAAATACTACCTAAAAACAGTTATTCCCCGACTCGAAAATACTATTTTTAGAAGAGGGCGTTTTTTGTCATTCAATATTTTGAATAATTTTCCCAGACACAACATTAATTTCTTAGGTACGTAATTCGATTCGCTCGTCTCGTTTTTTATACGTCGCTTACATTTGCATTCCAAAAATAGACTTCTTTTCAACATACACGTGTGTCAAATATCTTATTAAAATTTGGGAAAAATATTGGGTAGGTATAGACGGTGGACACTTCATTAAATCTAAATAAAATATGTAATTCTTGTGGATATGTCTGTAAGTAAAGATAAAAACATCGTTTGATACGGCATATTATTATACACCGTGTTTCGGAGGAAATGTATTAAGTTGGACATGTTGTTACGGGCATCATCGTACTGAACAATTTTTTTATGTGGTACCAAAGATGAAAAAGTCAAGGAGGTTTCATTTGCTCCCTACGGTCGTACGGAGGACTCACTCTTTATAACTCTCAAACGAAATTCAACTTTAGGTATTGTTGATACGGTTGATTTTGCTTTGGAACCATCATATATGGAGAAAACGGTCCAGCAGAGAGCAACTAATAAGTAGCCGTGTCCCTCTCACACAGTTGCCAGAGCAAACGAACAAAACTCAATGGAAGAAATTAAAATCAAAGCCAAATAAATAGGTACACGGGTCCTGTCTAAACAATAACAATAAAAATAACCGTTGTTTAAATATTTAGATTAAAATAACATGCCATAATATTTGTTAAGTGACAAATTCATAAAATATGAATATTTTATAGCAACGGTAGTATTTATTTTTTACTGGCTTCTGGCAATACTGGAAAAACGTCAAATAAGGCGGTATTGTAAAATTTATTGATTTCTTGTAAGTATTGTATTTTTTTGTAAAAGAATTGCCTATTTGCATAACATTTTATATAAAATGGTTACTATTTGTGCAATAAGGGGTTTTAAGAAGAAATTTGACCCAGTATGTGGGTTATCCTTTCACAAGTAAGTTGTTCAAGTTTTTTGATTGTAGGGTGACCACAATACTGCCTATGTAGGTACAAACCTTGGAGTATATACCGGGAGTAACAGAAAGGGTATAACAAGCCGAAAGGACGTCAAGATACTCATGAAACTGAACAACTTTCGCTATGGATAATGGGCCGAAATATGAAGAAAAAAATTGGACCTCTATAATAGGTAAGTCAATCAAATGATCGGCAATTTTGTATGGGAGGCCAAATTTTATTTTTCATATTTCGGCCCATGTTCCATTGGGAAAGTTGTTCAGTTTAAATAAATAAATACCAAATTTTAAAACACTTCAATGGTATTCAATTTATCGCGGGTTTTCATCGCATTGACTACATTCAATCTGCAAAGAATGAATTAGTCGCTGAGAATTAATTGCAAAAACTATCCCGGTAGATGGAGTCCATCCGCGCGTTAGTGGACAAGATATACTCGCTAAATTCACAGGCTTGATTGAAACCGCGGTAGCCCAGTTGGTAGTGGCGTCGGCAGTACAAATGCCGAAGGGCGCAGGTTCAAATCCTGCCTGCGGTGGAAAATTTTGCAAGTTTTCCAAAAATTGCATACCTAACACGAGAAGTGTTTCAAAATTTGGTATTCAAAATCAGACTTGTTCATGATCATCTCGTCTATTTCCGAGAAACTTGTAATTCTACTAATATTATAAAGGCGGATGTTTGTGTGTGTGTTTGTTACGACATCACGCTAAAACGGCTGGTTAGATTGACATGAAATTTTGCACAAATATAGAAGAGTATCTAGAATAACACATAAGCTACTTTTTACCACGGGATAATGTCTTATTCCTACGGGATCACGCATATTCCAAAATTTTTGCATAGGTGGCGTGACTGATTCGCGTTTTAAACGTTTTCGCCGAAAACTAACAGCGACATTTTTGGCGAATAATGCTTTCTTCCCGCGGAATAATAGGTTGCAGCGGGTGAAACCGTTGACGGGCAGCTAGTCTATAATGTTTACCGAGAAGAACCATGTTTAAGTTTGACAGCTGTCATTTAGTAGATCTTGTCTAGACCTTGGCTATACCTTAGGTTTTTATAAGGTACACAAGCGGTATTGGGGGAGTGGATGCGGAACGGAGGTGGATGCGCAACGAATATGTTGCGGACGCGCAGCGGATGTCGGCGATATTTAAACCGCTTGTGTGATAAGAGCCTAGACTAGACGGAGGCTCGTTGGAGGACATTTTCCAAAACGATAACACAAGCAATATAAAGCGAACTCATGTTGTGGCAATTAGTTCCCATTCATCACTTGTGGCAATTTAAGTAGTTGATAATGGGAACAAATGATCGAATTTTAAACGCGTTTTTCTCGGAAACTATATTTACCAGACAATTTGTTTCTTAGAAAAAGTTGTTGGTCTTGACGAAATCTACATTTCAGGTGACAGCTGTCAAAATCAAAATTCATTTTTCTCGGAAACTATGCATGCCAGACAATTCGTTTCTTAGGGGAATGTGTGGTTAGTATGACTGCCTGCCACGCCAGGTTCGATTCCCGGTGGGGTCACTCACAATGTTGATATTTATCACTTAGTGAATTTGTTCCCAGGACATTGAAAACTGAACCACCTGATTGTCCGAAAAGCAAGATGGTTTCGTGCTTCGGATGCGCACGTTAAACCGTCGGTCCCGGTTGCTATCTATGATGGCGGTCGTTACATAACCATGTCAGAGGCCTGCTACTTGCAGTAGGTGATTGAAAAATTCTGACATCAGGGTTCCCTCTCCCTTTTCCTCCCCAAATGGACATTTTACGACACGGACCTTGTGCGAATCGGACTTTGCGCAAATCGGACATTCTGCGACTTGGACTTTGTGCGAATCGGACATTCTGCGAATCGGACTTTATGCGACTCGGACTTTGTGTGAATCAGACTTTATGCGACTCGGACTTTGTGCGAATCGGACAAAGGACATTATGCGAATCGGAGATTATGCGTCAAGAGGAATTTTCGCACTCATACCTATTTTAGAGGATTTATTCAAATCCTTTAAACTTAAAATCAAGCCCCTATTTGGTACACACCATCCCACGGCTTTTTCCTATTTTGCTACTGTTCCCACTTAACCAACTTACCAATTCGACCCATTTTTTCTACTGGCCCTATTTTTCTATTGAACCGCTTCCTCGTTGAGGACACTTTCCATTTCACCTTTCTGACTTTCGTGAATGCTTTACATTTCTTTATGGTCCACTTTTCCATTCACTTCAGTTTTGAAATTTTGGCTTTATTTTCGAGTTTCTTTTTACAGCCATTTACGGTCTGTAATGTATGTATGTATGAGTCCGTCATGTACGTGATATATCTGTGTAATATTTGTATGTATTATTGAGTATGCAGCTCTCAAGAAATATCCCCAGATAAAAGTAAGTTTTTTTCTGCAATGGCCACACCGGCACGCTTACATGTAAAACAAAATGGCGTCATGCCGGGATTCGACTGGGCGCTTTCCTTCGTACATCATTATATATAATAAAACTAAGTTGATAAAATGTACGTGCCGATAAAACCTAAAAAGGATTCCCGGTACGATAAAGGGACTTATATTGTGCAATAGCCCTTTGTCTCCCCTCGAACAAGAAAGTTCCCGTTTTAACTTAAAGGGCATATTTTTAAAGATATCAGGGCTTTTACAATCCCTTAAGCAGTGGCGCCATCTGTTGTCGAGTAGTCGAACTGTTCTGTCGAAGTAATCTTGGATGCAATCTGTTTCAAAATTTTGTATTTTAAATGCAATGTATTTAAAACTTTTTTATAAGACCAAAACGATAAATACCGCGAGTGAAACCGCGGGCGGAAAGCTAGTCTGTAGTAAAGTGTATTTTTTGTGCAAATATTTTAAGAGGTGAACCAGTCCATGAAACAACAACTTTTCCTAAGAAACACAGTACAATTTTTTTCACCGATGTTTTTTGGGTAACGTGGTTTAGTTTCATGAACTGACTCATACCAAAAAAAATTTAGTTTTTACATACGTATTACGTGCTTTAACCACATTTAATTAAATTACCTATTGTGGTAATAAAAACGTGTGGTCACCTGCTTAGACAGAGACAGCGCTACTTTTTGGAGAACCTCTCTCGGCTCGCTTTTAGCGTCACAGTGAGCGATCCAGCTGTGCGACCGAAGGGAGCATTTCCTAGATCCATGGAAAAAGTCAATTCGACACATCCCATACTAATATAAGTTCATGATCGGCTCATTGACTTGGTATGGCAGGCCGAATTATTTTTTTAGTTTTTCAGCATAAGTCCCAGAATTGTTTACTGCGATGTCGTTGACAACGTGTCCAATTTAATACATTTCCTCCGAAACACAGTGTCAGAATCAGGTAGGTATTAGAATGCTCAAAACAGGCTACTCGCATTCAAATCCCCTTATTACATACAATATTGAAAATTAGTATTTTTCTTCTTCTTCATAGGATACCGAATCGTCCAGCGCCCGACTAGTATTGTTTATGCCTACATACTAAACTGTATTTCTCTGTTGTCCGCAGGGAGAAGTATTAGAATGTCCACTATGCCTGACGGCTCTGAGCGCCAGCACGCTAGTCCGGCTGGCGTGGTGCACGCACCGCTGCTGCGAGCCTTGTCTGCGGCAGTATCTCAACATCGAGATCTTCGAGGCCAGGGTGCCCGTGTCCTGCCCCGTGTGCCACGAGAACATGCACCCTCTAGGTGAGACAATAGGAAAGACAGTCTGGTCAGGAGGGACTACACTGACAGCTCCAACAACACGTGTGAGTGTGGTGCTTCCCACCAAACAATGGCCCACCTTACTTCCTACCTCGCGTGCCCCAGCACCTGCACGCGCGAAGACCTGATGACCGCTACTACAGAAACGGTTAGGGTGGCTGAATTTTGGGCACGCAAAATTTGACGATATCACCATTGATTCGACAAGAAGAAGACCCTCTGGGTGAGTATCTATAGTGGAGCACCGGAGCCGTGTTTGCGGCAGTACCTCAACATCAAGATCTTCGAGGCCAGGGTGCCCGTGTCCTGCCCCGTCTGCCACGAGAATATGCACCCTCTAGGTGAGACAATAGGAAAGACAGTCTGGTCAGGTAGGGCTACACTGACAGCTCCAACAACACGTGTGAGTGTGGTGCCTCCCACCAAACAATGGCCCACCTTACTTCCTACCTCGCGTGCCCCAGCACCTGCACGCGGGAAGACCATGACGGCCGCTACTACAGAAACCGTTAGGGTGGCTGAATTCTGGGCACGCAAAATTTGACGAGATCATTGATTCGACAAGAAGAAGAAGACCCTCTGGGTGAGTATCTATAGTGGAGCACCGGAGCCCTGTCTGCGGCAGTACCTTAACATCGAGATCTTCGAGGCCAGGGTGCCCGTGTCCTGCCCCGTGTGCCACGAGAACATGCACCCTCTGGGTGAGTACTGAAGGTCAACTTTTCTGGCAGGTTTTTGTGCCACGGCTCGGCGCACACACCCGATAGGTATATGACCGATAGGTATATGATGATGATCAACTTCTTTCTCCTAATATTTTTTATTATTATTAGTGAAACTACCATCGTCTTCCTGCCCTTATCCCAAATCTATTGGGGTCGGCGCAACATTTTTTGTTAGAACCCAAAATCGTATAACAAAAGATTTGGCTTTGTTTTATGACTGGCCGCCTGCCTGACGTCAACCCTCTTTGGGAATGCTATTGTAGGTAGTATCACCACAAATTATGGAAACGGCGCGCGGGGCGCCTATCTATTTTGTGGTACCAACGTCACCATGCGGTTAACCATAGGCGACAGATATTCAGCCGAGGTCAAAAACTCTTCTGAGTGGACTAGGAGTGGCAGTCCTCTTAGCCGCTACGACACGGCTATTAGTGTAACTATATAAGGTTCAATAGAACAGCCTACACTCGTCACTCATCTATCCTCATTCTCATCACATCACCATTTCTTAAACTATTTTCTTAATTTTAAGCACAATTATACATAATATGTAGCCTTATCTTCCTCAAGTAGCTACATAAATAGATTTTTACGATTTGCTGTCGTCTTTATCTTTACGTCGATTTATGCTGTAGCATGGTAGATCGTGACTAGCATTCAAGACATGGTCGTACTGTATTCTTTGTTTTGATGAGTTATTTATGCATGTGCCGGAGCCAGACGCTCCTGTGGCAGATGGTGAGCTGGATAGTGTACCTAACCTATCTAACTGCGAAACTGCACTACAAATAAAAATACGTGTGTTCCGTACAGGTTCTGTAATCCAACTAACATCAAACTATCAAAAAAATACATCAAAAAGACAATACATAAAAAGTAATAAAAATAAAACCAATGCTATAAAAAAGGTGCAGTTCTGCACATTCCCCCGTTTTTTCATAAGATGGGGAACCCGTTTCTTGAAAGGTGGGCAGCAGGCTCTGGCAACCGTGGTCACTATCATGGTATAATAAGATACTCCGCCTGGTATTCCGTTCCGAGACTTGTGGACCACGTGACCAACACATGTCTACGTCATCATGCTTGTGGGTTACCAGAACTACCCACTCTTATGATGTTTTTTGTAAATCATTTATGATACTGTTAACTAATAAATACAATTGAAGTGTTGTTGTAAAGTTCAAGTTAATACACACGTAAATCTAAATTATAAAATTATTAAGAAATATTTTAGGTCACTTTTCTGAGATTGAATTTACCCCATAACGTAATTATTGAAATAAAAGTGGCAATACTAAGTGACGTTGTCTTGTGTTTCTCTGGGAAGGAAAGACCATGTTTTATTAGACTATGGTCACTATTAGTAACTCCGGCGGGCGAAAGACTCTGGCAGTCGTGACCACTTCAGTAGCTCTGGCATATTAGTCAACAAGTCATCTTATCCTCTGACATTGTATCTTATAACGAATGCATCTTATCAACTTTGCTCAACCTTGGCGTAAGATCCATAAGCTGGATATTCAGGGCACGATGATGAGCTAGTATAAGAGAAGGTCCATCTCAGGCGGTCTCGAGGGTTAACTTGCGCAGATTCATAATTGGAGCGTCAGAGGACAGGCTGTAGGTACTTTATCCAGACGTAATGACAAGTAGGTGTCTCTATCTTTTCGGCGACCCACTGCAGCATCGATTAGACTGAAGTCATCAAACTCGAGGACACAAGTAAATAGTCTTTGATCATAAGTCAATCTCTGCCGCGGAGAATTTACACAACTGGTGGCTGTCGCGCGGACTGAGGACCGCATATTGATAATCCAGTGGACCCATCGGCGTTCGTTCACTAGTTTTCGTGGGCATTATTTAAGATGATCCTGCGATTATGATGAGATGAGAGAGCGAACTGCGGAATGCTTTTCATCAAGTATAGTAAGAAACTTCGTGCTATCTATGACGTTATTCTTCCCGCCAGGTGGATAAGGTGGTCGTCGTCTATCACAGGAGACGAACCTCGCTGTCGACTTCGTGGCATAATCGGTTATTGTCCTCGTTATAGCAAGAGCTCAGCAGTAAACGAGTCGACATGGATTGCCAGCATGGTGCTACTCTGCAAGCTTCTGTGTTTTGAATTCTTCGTTTTGGAGTCCAAGCCTACAGAATTACATTGTATTCGTCGTTACAAATAAATTACAATTTATTACAAATTATGAGTTACACTAACACCTTTCATACGGACATTCTGTTACACAATTTAAAAATTACCAAATACCTATAAAAACAGGGAATAAAATATTAGAAATATAAAAACAAGACAAGGAATAATTTTTGACAATGACAAGACAGAATATTTTTGACAGTCTAAACTGGTCTAAAGTCTAAACTTTTGGTCGAATTACTCTATGACATTTTATTTTAGAAAAAGGTGTTAAGCTGGTCAAAAAGTTTTTAGGTTTTTAGGTACGAGATTTCAGACTAAAAAAGGTCCTAAATCTCAAACCCAAAGCTGCTGTACAAATTGTAAGCGACGGTAAATTTGGTAAAGATGTCCGAAAGGCTTTCCGCGGTTTCATTTTACAAGTGTGTCTATAATTGATTCCCATCAAATCAATTATAGAATGAATTTGGATATAGGGTTCCGAAACAGTAAAATGACCAGGACAATGGCTCACCAAGACTCCGGGTCGAATCTTGTTGGACGTGAAGTCAAACAAGACCCGACCTAAAGTGGTGATCGTGAGGCAGGCTACAGGCTCACTGAGGGAACCCGTGGCCCTATCGTTTAGCACAAGAAGGGTGTCGCAGCTACCCGCCAGACCTGTTACAGAAACAAGTAACATTTCTGACAGGGGGCGGCCAGATCCGACCCGTTCCTGTTTGTGGCTGTCCGTGGCGATACGGTCATTCATCGCCACCAAACAGTCGTCTCCTATTGGAGCTGGTTGTTCGGTTTGGCTGGAGTCATCAACCACTTCTACCTGAATCAAAGCGGGTGATGGCTCCGACTTGGTTTCGTCGAAATGTGCGCTGCGCTGCAAAAATTCATGATTCTCGCCCCTTTCTCCGTCATAGTTAGCATTGAAAGTTTGAGAACTACAGAGTGGAAACTTTTCTAAGCTTCTGTGACAATCTTCATTCTCTTTCAAAGATTGCCACCTATCATTTTCTGACAGACTCATGAATTCCTGACAATCAGTCAAATAATGAAAATTTTTGCAGTAAATGCAATGTTCATTTTCAGAAATATTCTCATGTTTTTCAGCTGCACATTTACCTACGGTTTCTGCGATACTTACATCGTTGAGATGATCACGGCAAGCGGGTGGCGCTAGTTGACTCGTCGGGTCGTTCGTCGACTCGATATCCCATGGGGTGTAGGCGATGTTATCGACCAGTCCATATTTAGCCTGACCATACAAACCAGCTTGCGCTGCAGCTGCACTCGCGCGTGGTGTGTCATCAGCATCACACGGTTGTAGAGTGGGCTGCAGCCCTGTTGTGCCAGGAAACGTTGGCAATGCCACAACTAAAATAGGCGATCCGTCCCTCAAGGTGCTCGTAAGGGAGGTCTGAGGCTCTGCGTGTGGTAGCCTAAGATTAAACTGGTTAATATTTATCACACGGCTGTAAAAAACTACTTATACTTGATTAGAATATATTTTGCTTTTTATAGATTTTATTATCGTTTATTTAAGATGATGATTATTAATAAAACACAAGGTCTTTTTGAGGCTTAAATTTTGACTTCTAGAGAACATAAATAAAAAAATGTATGGACTTAAATTAATTTAGTTTCTTACTATTTTAGTGACAACAAGTTTGATTTCGGGCAAAAGTACCTACTACAGTTGGTTTCGATTAGTTTAAACCCTAACGTTTTAATGTTGTATGTTAGTAGTTTTTAATACAGGGTGTTAGGGACGCTGTACCGAAAACTTTGCAGGCATGATCAGACCATCAAATTGAACAACTTTTACTATGGAGCCAATGGTCGGAAACGAAAAAAATTTTTCGGCCTCCCATACAAAAATCACGATCAGCTGACTGATTTTGTATGGAAGATGGGAAAATTTTTTTCGATTCCCACCATTAGCCCCATAGTAAAAGTTGTTCAGTTTCATGGTCTGAGCACGCCTGCAAAGATTTAGTTACACCGTCCCAAACATCCCGTATATTTTTTAATACTCAGTGTGAATGAGGAAAACCTCAAAGAAACGTTTGTTCGCTGCATTTCGATGCGTCATAGTGTGGCATGTTAGGAGGAAAAATGTTTTAATTAGTAGGTAATTTTATTTTTATAATATGAAGATCTTAATAAATAAAAACAACTATATTGTGGCTAATGGCGATTGTTATAAAATACTTACATAATGCAAGCATATAAGGAAATGGATATGCAAATTAAACTATTACTTAGTTTTATTAATTATTATGTGTGATTTTATTACTGACTTAATTTTTTATTGATTTATAATTTTAATCATATTGTTACTGACTTAATCTATTAATAATTTAGGATGATCT
Source organism: Phthorimaea operculella (assembly GCA_024500475.1). Lineage (NCBI taxonomy): Eukaryota > Metazoa > Arthropoda > Insecta > Lepidoptera > Gelechiidae > Phthorimaea > Phthorimaea operculella. Next base: position 779,323 of record JANFCV010000180.1, on the reverse strand, counting down.
TTCTACTCTATGTTTGCATGCCAACAAATTTGGTTAAATGTGTGAGACTATTTATTTAAAACATGTAACATCTGTACACCACATTTATGGCAAATAAATTATTATTCTATTCTATTAACAGGAAACCACCGTACTGTCTTTAATACAATAGGTAATTTACATAGGCGTAGAGTAATAATAGAAAGATAAATAATATTTTCAATCAATCAATCAAGTAGATATCTAACATCTCGTATAGACAGTGCAAACACACTGTAAATTAATAACTGGGAATATTAGTTATTGAACTAAATTGATCATTCTGTTAATAATTACAATAAGAGTCTTCTTATCTTAGAAAATAAGTTATTTTTTCCTCTTACGGTCGAACAGGATGTTTTTGCTCCATTTGATCTAATGTTATTATTGAATGAGGTGAACTAATTACTTGTTTATAGTGACGATTAAGGTAAAACTCACCCACGGTAAAAGAACTAAAACTTCTCAGGTATAATGTTGTTCTCGATGGTCGGATGATATAATCTATACACCGTGTTTCGGGGGAAAATCATTAAATTGGACGCGTTGTTTAGAGCATCGTACTAAACAATTTTCAGTATCGGACCAATGCTGAAATACGAGAAAAATTTTCGTCCTGTAATACTAAGTCAGCTGATAGTGAATTTTGTATGGGAGGTCAAAAAGAAATTATCGCTTTTCAACATTGGTCTCATAGAGAATTTTTTTTAGTACGATTTAATGCATTTCCTCTGGAACACTGTGTATAGGGAGAAGTTTGGATGCTTGTGGCACAGAAGCGAAAAAAGAAGAGACAGTGTTCAGCAGTGGGCTAATGTGGGCCTAATAGACTAATAGATAGAATGTTGTTCCTATCATTTATCTTAAATGCATTCTTATAGGTAGAATCACTATTTTTTGTAAAATCTGTATCAACACATCAGTCAGACGTCTGATCTCAAAGCTTAGCTCTTCTGTCCGTCCCTCAAGTCTGTAGGTACAGCAGGAACTGACTCACAAAAGGTTAGATCCTCTCTGGGTGATCATGGCCACTCTCCACAAATTTAACCCTATTACAAATTAAAATGAAAAACTAAATTAAATTGAAAGTATTTTTTTCGGTATCCCTTTCATAGGCATAATTTTTTTTCCACTAATATGATTTGGCATAACATGTTTCGCATATTTTTTTTTCACCTACCATTGCTTTGACATAATAATTTCTTGGCATAATATTTATCTTGGCATAATCATATTTTAGACTATTGTATTTTATACTAACAATATTTTGGCATAATTGCTTTTGCAATATTTTTTTTGGACTAATATATATATATATATATTTTATTAATTTCTAATGGCAGGAAATATAAGTCAATTTAGTATTTTTTAAGAAATATTAGGTTAAATTAGGTCAGTTTAGGTTAGGTTAGGTTATTTTTATACAATTTAGGGGTTCTTCTAATGCATCAGATTTTTATGCTTATTTTGATTATGGATATTACAATTTATGGTTTTGTATTTTAGGCCTATGTACTATTATGGCAATATTTTTTGTGCGTAAAGAAATTATGCCTAAACTGTTATGCGTACATGAATTATGCGTAAATATCATTAGTTTAAATTACAGTGTGCCAAAACATATTATGTCAATTCTTTTTATGCAAATGGATAGAGAACCATTTTTTTCTCTTACAGATGTGCGGAAGATAGTGGACAACCCAGTCCTGTATGACAAGTATGAAGAGTTCAGTGTGCGGAGAGCTTTAGCAGCGGATCCCGACACGCGGTGGTGTCCAGCTCCTGATTGCAGGTGTTTTGAACTTCCATTTCTCTTTTTCTTGGAGTTGGTTGGTTCTTGAGTGGACGAATAAAGCCGAGAATCTATGGTGACAGAGTTCCTCAACCTTTCTTTCATGTAACGACTGCGTTTAGTGCTCATAGACAGCAATCGGGACCGATCTTATTCTTTCAGTATTTCATCTACTAAAGGACAGAACAGAACACACCGCCTCAGTGTACAGGACGTATGTATGCAAGTCGTCACATCACGCGCGCAACGCGGTGTGTCGTGTCTCATGCGGTCCCATAACCCATACTATACAACGTCATAGTAACGCGCACATCACGCATACGGAGGCGGCGTGTTCTGCCCTTTAACCTCTGCTTGTTAGGTCAAGTTTGTGTTTAGTCTCACATATTGAGCTCTGCCCCTCTCTGACGTTGTCAATAACCAAGAGTAGTCAGTAACTAATTTGATGTTTTTCGTTTCCAGCTTCGCGGTAGTAGCCACGGGATGCGCGTCGTGTCCCAAATTAACCTGTCTAGCACCTGGGTGCGGGGCGTCTTTCTGCTACCACTGCAAAGCCGCGTGGCATCCCACACAGACCTGTGATGCCGCTAGAAGATCTCGAGCACCGCCTCCTAGGCAGCCGCAGCCTTCCCATTCTGACCTGGATCATGGGGAGTCCAGTAAGTATCAAAAAACTGTAGGTTTTATACTTGGCGCCCAGCATGGGACCATTTGATACATATGCAAAACTGCGTGGCATCCCACACAGACCTGTGATGCCGCTAGAAGATCTCGAGCACCGCCTCCTAGGCAGCCGCAGCCTTCCAATTCTGACCTGGATCATGGGGAGTCCAGTAAGTATCAAAAAACTATAGGTTATATACTTGGCGCCCAGCATGGGACCATTTGATACATTTGCAAAGCCGCGTGGCACCCCGCACAGACCTGTGATGCCGCTAGAAGATCTGACCTGCGATGTTACTAAAAAGAGGCGAACTCGATTTGCTAGTAGCGATTCCACGCAATAGAATTCAATAAACTGTAGGTTACTTACTACCCAGCAAGGGACCACAAGATGCAGTAACAAACACAAAGACACAAAGCTGTGATGACAATAACCTCAAAAATTTACAGTAAATGGAATAAGTTCTCGTATGTATGCTTAATTGGCGCCTGAATCGGGACTATAGAAAACCTAGTAAATCTCAAAAATTTGTGCATTACTAAACTTTATCTCAGATAGCATTCTTACCGCAACATTGTCTTTTTCCAGGCGAAGTGAAGCCATGCCCACGCTGCTCCGTACTGATAGTGAAGGTGGAAGACGGCTCCTGCAACCACATGGTCTGCTGTGTCTGCGGTGCAGAGTTCTGCTGGCTGTGCATGAAGGAAGTGTCTGATCTACATTACCTTAGGTATGTAATATGTATCTGCCTTTTGTGCAGACATTCTGGATTGGACAATTAATTCAATGTTATCATGATCATCATCATTCTCAGAACACATCTACTATAGCGATATGCATTCAGTGATTCCTAAACTAACATATCCCTTCTTGTTTTTGGGGTGCTCCCTTGTGCCTGTCTTTTCGAATTCCTAAGATAGGGAATGGAAGCTAAGGACTCTGATGATGTAGCTTTATTTTATTTTATCGTTTTTTCTTTATCTATTATTTTTTTCTTTGTGTAAGATAGTAGAATTAGAAGAAATTTGATTTCGCATGTACAAATAGTTGCGTCACACGGTCTACTGCTTGAATGTATTTATATTAAAAGTAGGTGAGGATTCGTGTAGTAGAAAATAAACCACCCATGCCAGACTAGCATTTGTACTTTACTCGTTCACAAAAACTCCAGAAAGTTTCAATCTAACGCATCATTTTTGAATTCCAGTCCAAGCGGCTGCACGTTCTGGGGCAAGAAGCCGTGGTCTCGCAAGAAGAAGCTTCTCTGGCAGCTCGGCACGCTCGCGGGGGCGCCACTGGGCATTGCCGTCGTGGCTGGGGTGGCCCTACCGGCTTTACTAGTGGGACTGCCATTATGGGCGGGCCGTAGGGCGCACAGAAGACTGAGGAGGGCCAAACCTGCCAAGAGGAGGGCTGCGGTGGCTGCTGCTGTTGCTGCCGCGGTAAGTAGCTTTGATTCAAGATAAGGTAATTTTTAGAAAAAGGCAGGCATCTCTCGATCCCAAGTTCTACTATTGAGTGAATGATCTAGCTTGACGAGGGCGCCACTGGGCATTGCTGTCGTGGTAGGCGTGGCCCTACCTGCTTTACTAGTAGGGTTGCCGTTATTGGCGGGACGAAGAGCGCACAGAAGACTGAGGAGGGCCATACCTGCTACAAGGAGGGCTGCGGTAGCCGCGGCTGTTGCTGCTGCGGTAAGTAGCTTTGATTCAAGATAGAGACATTAAAAAGACAGGCATCTTTCGATCACAAGCTCCTCTATTGATCCAATGATCTAGCTTCGCGGGCGCGCCACTGGGCATTGCCGTCGTAGCTAGCGTGGCACTACCAGCTCTACTAGTGGGGCTGCCGTTATGGGCGGGCCGCAGGGCGCACAGAAGACTGAGGAGGGCCAAACCTGCCAAGAGGAGGGCTGCGGTGGCTGCTGCTGTTGCTGCTGCGGTAAGTAGCTTTGATTTAAGATAGGAACATTTTAGATAAAGGCATCTATCGATCACAAGTTTCGCTGTTGAATGAGTGATCTAGCTCACGGGGGCGCCACTGGGCATTGCCGTGGTAGCAGGCGTGGCTTTACCAGCTCTACTAGTAGGACTGCCATTATGGGCGGGCCGCAGGGCGCACAGAAGACTAAGGAGGGCCAAACCTGCCAAGAGGAGAGCTGCGGTTGCTGCCGCTGTTGCTGCTGCGGTATGTATTTATTTTATTCCATTATATTTTAATGAAACTTATACTGACATACGACAGCTAGCCGCATAAACCTTTAGCCCCCGAAGGGGGCTTTTATTGACAAGTCAACCAGTCGTCCCTGACAAATTAGGTCGCCGTGCACACAGCTTGGCTCCGAAGAAGGCTTACGCTGACAAGATCAACGAATAACTAACTACCAACCGTTTCATCGGGGTCCCATCTTACTCTTTTACGTGTACGGCGTAATATAAACTAACCTTCAACTGTTTCCATTACAGCTGGTGGTATCTCCACTCGTAGCTGGCCTGGCTGTAGGCATCGGGGTCCCCATCCTACTCTTCTACGTGTACGGCGTAGTGCCTGTGTCCCTATGCCGCGCGGGGGGGTGCGGCGGGGCACGGAGTGGGCGTGGCTACGACGAGGACCCGCCCCCGGACACAGACGCCGCCTCCAGGCGACTCGAGCCCAGTATAGGTAACTATTCTTTATGTGAGTCCAACTTTAATATTGTTATAGATACACTATATGCAGTCGTAAAGACAAGACAGAAAGATCCATTCCTCACTTCATTTTTCACAATCACTCACTACTAATTTGATTATAAAACTCAAGTGAGAAAGGGAGCTCCATACAGCCGCGACTGCAGCGAATGATTTTTTCGATTGTAACTAGTTTTGGTGTGGTCAAAATGGCGGGTCCGCTGCGCAGATACTATAAAACCTTAAAATACTTATACAGGGAGTAACGGAAAGGTTATAACAAACCGAAAGGAGGTCAAGGTACTCATGAAACTGAACAACTTTCCCCCATGGAACTGAAAAAAAAATATGAAAAAAATAATTGGACCTCTCATAGTAAATCAATCAGTTGATCGGCGATTTTGTATGGGAGGACCAAATTTTTTTTTCACATTTCGACCCTTGTTCCATGGGGAAAGTTGTTCAGTTTCATGAGTACCTTGACCTCCTTTCGGCTTGTAATACCCTTTCTGTTACTCCCGGTATAGAAAAGTGCAGTCAAAATTATTTCTTTGAGATTTTTTGGGTCTGCCTACTGCACCTTAGTTCAAGCATAAAAAAGAATACAAAATGACCAAAACAAGGATGACTATGTAAGTAGGTAGACTCAAAAACATCTCAAAGATTCGAAACCCAGTTCGAAAAGATTTGAAATGAAACACGGTGCGAGCAGTTTTTTCAAAACTATTTCCTTGTCCCCAGGCGACGCGTCCCTATCTGCGGGGTCGCACCACGCGGAGGTCCGTGCACCGTCCCTCGCTGCGCTCGCCGGCTCGCTGGGCGGACACGAGGCGCCGTCACCAGCTGCTCATAGGCTAGAAGTGACGGCTGATGTGGCTGCTTCTGATAATACTAGCGCTGCCAGCTGGCCCGATGATGTCCCTTCCACTTCTTCGAGGTTTGTTGTGACATAATATGCTTTAGGAGCATGAGGCACCATCCCCTGCTGCTCATAGACTTGAAGTGACTGCTGACGTGGCTGCGTCTGATAATACTAGCGCTGCCAGCTGGCCGGATGATGTCCCTTCCACTTCTTCAAGGTTTGTGTCTGACACATTCTTTATAAGAGCTCGTCAGGTCGCTGGGCGGACACGAGGCGCCGTCACCTGCCGCTCATAGACTTGAAGTGACTGCTGACGTGGCTGCGTCTGATAATACTAGCGCTGCCAGCTGGCCGGATGACGTCCCTTCCACTTCTTCAAGGTTTGTTGTGACATAATATGCTTTAGGAGCATGAGGCGCCGTCGCCTGTGGCTCATAGACTTGAGGTCACAGCTGACGTGGCTGATGTCCCTACTTCTTTAAACTTAAAAGATTAAAGCTTGTGTTTTGTAACACAAGCTTTGACCCTAAATAATATGGCCTGTATGTGTAACTTGATTGAACACAGTAGCCATCGAAATACTTACCAAAAGCGATCGCTATCATTTATCGCTCGAAAAACATAATATTTTCGTGACCAAGCAGTAAAAATTAACCGACAAATTGGTGAAGTCATAAAGAGAAAACAAGTTGTAGTTTCCAACTCAAGGCGACTGTCTCAAAACTACGGCATAAAACCACAAAAAAAAACACAAAAACGTGGCACGGTAAATATAGGAAATAAAATAATGACCCCGAATTTCATGAATAATTTTATTGTGTTTCTGAAGAAAATGCAGGGACTAATTAAATAAGTAATTAATCTCTTTATCTTTCACAGATCAGCCCGGCTTCGCAGTCTATTCCTTTACGGGTCGCCAGCCCCCCCGGCGGACTTGGAGGCCGGCGTCTCCACCGTCATGACAAACCCCTCCGCCAGAGTGGAGGTCACCAGCACCTGCGAGACCGAGCGCCGGTCACCTGAGCGCCGGTCACCTTCACCAGAGGTATTACAATATTCTATATATTGTACATTTACACTTATACTTGGAGGCCGGCGTCTCCACCGTCATGACAAACCCCTCCGCCAGAGTGGAGGTCACCAGCGCCTGCGAGACCGAGCGCCGGTCACCCGACCGCCGGTCACCTTCACCAGAGGTATTTCAGTATTCTATATATTATACATTTACACTCGGACTTGGAAGCCGGCGCCTCCACCGTCATGACAAACCCCTCGGCCAGAGTGGAGGTCACCAGCGCCTGCGAGACCGAGCGCCGGTCACCTGAGCGCCGGTCACCCTCACCGGAGGTATGTAGCATTGATTTATTGCTCTCTAGTCATGACAAACCCATCAGCCAGTGCTGAGGTCACCAGTATCTGCGAGACCGAGCGCAGGTCACCTGAGCGCCGGTCACCCTCACCAGAGGTATGTAGCATTGATTTATTGCTCTCTAGCCATGACAAACCCTTCAGCCAGAGTGGAGGTCACCAGCGCCTGCGAGACCGAGCGCCGGTCACCCGAGCGCCGGTCACCCGAGCGCCGGTCACCTTCCCCAGAGGTATTGCAGTATTCTATATAGTGCACATTTGGCCTCCACAGCCATGATAAACCCCTCGGCCAGAGTGGATGTCAACAGCGCCTGCGAGACTGAGCGCCGGTCACCCGAGCGCCGGTCACCTTCTCCTGATGTACCTCAGTATTCTATATATCGACGATGAAGAACGATAACCTCCTATCTTTATAGGAATTACATGGAAGAAAGGAGGTTATAGTTCTTCATCGTCGATATACCTATATTGTGCATTTAGCCTCAGACTTCAACTCCACCGTCACGACAAACTCCGCAACCAGAGCGGAGGTCACCAGCGTCTGCTAGTCACCCGGCGTATTTTATTTATTGCACACCATGTTACATTTTTTCACGGACTTAGCGACTTAGACTTAAAAAGACAAATTACCCAATTGGCACCACTGTGTGCACACTAACTAATTCCGTTTGCTCAGCGACCCAAAATGGATCTTAGACTCCGAAACGAGCCTTCGCCACTGATCCCTGGCCTGCGCGATCTCCTAGGCCAGTTGTTGACTTAGAGATTGCGCAGGTCAGTGTGCATACTGCATAGATATTTCTCAGTAGCTAATTTTCCGTTCTTTTCAGGTCACCTCGTAGCATAAAGACGCGCGGAGGGCGACCGCGGGGAAACGTTTAGCTGAATACGCCAACGCAGACAGCAAGTACTCCAAATGGTACGCCGCGGAGTTCCAGGAATACAACCCGACCGCGGAAAATGAACTCAAAGAGGACGCCGCCTACATAGCCAAGGTCATCGCGGAGAATTCGCCGAGGAACGTGCAGCTGTCAAATAATCCGCCGCAGCAGACGCCTATAATGCGGCTAGTGTCGTGGATGGCTAACAGCCCGAGTAAGAAGTGTTGGAACTATCCTGTGTGCGAGAATCAGGGTAAATAAGGCCCTTAAAATAGGTGTTACAAAACAAACAATAAAACCAAAAGGAGGTCAAGGTACTTATGAAACTGAACAACTTTCCCCAAGAAATATGAAATAAGATTTTGGACCTTCCATACAAAATGTAACAATCGGCCGAGTTAATTTGTATGGCAGGTCCAAATATTTGTTTTTACATTTTTCGACTAATGTTCCATGTGGAAAGTTGTTCAGTTTTATAAGCCTTGTCCTCCTTTCGGCTTTATTAATTGTTTTGTAAAACGTTGTACACTTCTCTCAAATATGAGATCGATCTTGAGAGCGATTTCGAGATGTCGACATTTGCCAATATATCGCTCTCAAGACGTGTGGAGATAGGCCCTAAGATCCGTATTCATAAATGTGACTAAGTTTAAGAGTGTTTTGTGAATATGACAGACCGATAGAACTAAAATGACATTTCTAATTAAAAAAAAACATTTAGGCTCGAGAACTGATTACCTATTAATACAGCTTTTCTACTCTAGAACTAGTTAGATAAGTAAAAAAACGTGTGAAAATGACAGAGATCTCTTTGTTCAAATCGATTTGTCTATACTTAAAATTGCTCTAATTCTTAAGTTGTATTTATATGATCGTGATCGTTCGCTCGCAGAGAAGTCTTGAATGTAATAGCATAGGGGTAAATATAGGTGATAATTATTATACTGGGAGTAACAGAAATGATATAACAAGCCGTAAGGTGGTCAAGGTGCTCATGAAACTGAACAACTTTCCCCATGGAACATGGGTCAAATATGAAAAAAATATTTGGACTTTACACACAAAAACTTCGATCAGCTGATCGATTTACTATGGGAGGTCTAAATTTCTTTTTCATATTTCGACCCATGTTCCAAGGGGAAAGTTGTTTAGTTTCACGAGTACCTTGACCTCCTTTCGGCTTGTTATACCCTTTCTGTTACTCCCGGTATATAATAATTATCACTTACATAATACCCTGTGCTATTAAATGCATCGCACTAAAAATTGTTTCCATAATATTATAAATGGTAAAGAAGCGTATACTTAACTGTTGACTGTACTAGTGATGTAAATAAACTCTCTTTTCACCTTGTAAGATAGTAGCGTAAGTGTAACACATCGAAGTGATCCGTCTAGTGTGTAAGGAGTATGGACTGTGGATTCTACATACGATCACACGCAGAAATACACTTTTCTAGGAATCTTCCATTGGCATAAATCAAGTATTCTTTCTTTTTCTCATTTCCATGTCCATTATTTTTTATCATTTCCGTTATATCGCTTTCCCAAAATGTCAATTTAGAAAATGTTCCTTTCCCAAAATAGTCTATGTCAATGTCAAATATTCAATAGATCAATATAAAGTTACATTTAATTAAGTACAAATCTTTTAAAGGGCTTGTTCTATTCACAAAACTGAACAATTTTTATCCGACATATGATAAATACTTTTTGACTGCCCATACAAACATGTTGAAAAAGCGTGTCACTCCAATGTTATTTTCATAATTTGAAAAAAAAGTTGTTCAGTTTTGTGAACACGTCCTTAAAATATTTGTAGGTACTTAATTAAATTTAACCCTGTATAAGGAAAGGGTCATTTTCGTTAAGGGACATTTTGCTGTTGGTGCATTCTGCGTGTGGCCGGCTACATAGATGCTTCGCGCTTACAATGTACTCGATCCGATATTTGTGATACTTTGAATAATAATTACTATTAATGATCTAAATTATTTAATTTTTCACGTTTGTAGGCAAAAAGTAATCGTAAGCGATATTATTATGTTATGTGAATCGTATAAAGATGTAAACTAAGGATTAAAATGTGATTATAATCTATTTTGTTGTTTCAATCATAATTACCTACTGATATCAGACTATTCAGTTTGTCTCGGAGCAGAATGTCACGTTCGAAAAACGCCAGTCCTAAAATGTCACGATGTTTTTCGATAGTCGCGTTTTTGTTCAGACAATTGTTGCAAGTTATAATCGATCATCAATTCGATACAAAGTTGTCATTGACTCGTTGACAATTTGCGATCGTGACATTATTCACAAAGTGAACAGCACTCCAAAATCAGTGTCTTTGAAAAGGAAGGATAGTTAAATAAAATAGGTAATTGATTTAGTCTCAGTATATTTCAATAAAATTCGACGCTACAGGACTGACCGGCCTACTTTGCCGTGTATCAATACGGGTTTTGTAGGCACTCGTTTTCAAACGCTAATCCATACACTATAACAGAAAATAAAGGCGTACTACGTCTGTTTCTTTATAGGGACAATACATGCGCTTAGATACACTACACTACACTGTGAAAAAAATACTATGTTGTGACAGAGTACGCCTTTACTTACATGCAAGTTAATTAAAACCTATCTACGTTGGTATATAAGGTGTAAAAAAATCAACTGCAAATATTTCAAGGGGTGTACCAGCCCATGAAACTGAACAACTTTCCCCAAGGAACATAGGTCGAAATAAGAAAAAAAAAATTTCGACCTCCCATACAAATTGACTTGGTCGGCTGGTACATTTTGTATGGGAGGACCAATTTTTTTTTTCATATTTCGACCTATGTTCCTTGGGGAAAGTTGTTCAGTTTCACGGGCTGGTTCACCCCTTGATTGCAGTTGATTTTTTTACACTCTGTATAATGTAACATACAACAACTTTAAACCCTTATCGACAGTAACATTCAGTACTAACTAGGTAGGTACAGTGTACAGATACGTAATACATGAGGCCACAGCAAATAACAGACTTATTAATGCTATACATGTCTCTTTCTATTCTTATTGAGCGAAAGAGAAGTCAATATTAGAAAGTTGTTAGCCTGCGTTGGCCAAAGCATTTTTTTTTAACTTTGCATAATAGGTAATCGAAATTAAATAGTCAATTTTAGGCCGAAATTTTATTTTATACAATAATTTTTAGGAATGTAAATAAGGGAAGGAATCTAAAACTAGTGGAAGGATAAATATTTTACATAGACAATTCCAATTTTACAATTTGTACATGTGCAATAATTTTACTGCAAATAATTATATTGTCATTTGATTGTCATATCACTTTACGTTTTATGTGGGGAATTGAAGCAATCATATTCATATGAAAAACATGTGAAGTATGCATAGAGATCAACGTTAATGTTACATACGTGAAATCTTGAAAGAAGGTGTGCTCTTTTGTTGAAATAAACTAGACATGAATAAGCAGGTGAAAATGTGACGAGATGAAGATACAATAAATGCAATTTTTCTACTTATCACAAATATGTGATTTTTATGTTTACAATCTTTATTTCAAAATGTGAATATTTATTTTAATTTTTGGCTTATTTATATTTATTTAAATATAATACTTTAATATTATTTGTTAAAGCAGTATTTATTTTTATTTTTATATTTAGGATGAAATATTTTTGTATTATTATATTACTCTAGTTACTTGGCTGGTATATGAACGGATTAACACTTTATGTATACAAGGTATCGATTTTAATTTACTTTACAATATATAATAAAATAAATGCACTTTTGAAATCTCAATACAATATTATAGTCAGGCCTCAAAATCAAATGCCAAATAAAACATAAATTCAAAATGACAAGCACTAAATTAAAAAATCTTAAATACATTTTAATCGTACATGAGAATATAAACCCTTTACATATTTACATTTTAAACAAAATATTCTAAGAATAATTCCTAAAACAAGAATTGTGGTACTTTATTTAGTAACAAATATTTACTAGAACCGAGATATTGTGAGATTTGCACTCGACTAAGCTCAAGATGAATTCATTGCATGAATCAGTAATAACCTAATAAAGTACGGCTGTTCAAATAGGCCATATTTGACAGCTGTAAAACCGAAACTAGAAGACACGTCAACAAAGAAAAATAGACCTTAAGTTATACCATTAACATGATTTAAACAGCTGTCAAATAGGGCCTATTCGAACGGTCGTACTGTAATTCGATGACTCGATATTCACACCACAGCCATACTTGCTCGTATGTTTTTCTAAACTAACAAATATAGGGTGTAAGGGACAGCCCTCCGAATACTGATATGATGTATCGATAATCAGAGGGCTGCCTATTGCACCCTGTATAATAAATAAGAAAAGAACTTGATAAGCACAGAGTAAAGTGGGTTTTACACTACTTCATATTTGTACAATCCGAAGGTCCTCGCGCGAACTTCACTTTACTGCAGGCGATTCAAATGAAGTGTGTGAAGTTCGCGCGAGAACCTTCAGACAGTCTTAAATCAAGTGGGTAATGTAATATTCATTTAAAAACCTGACTTCATTATCAAAGTTTTTAGATAATGACGCCTTTTCACTTCTCTAAATTTGCATTAGCGCCTTTACGAATCATGAACATAAGACAAGCAAAAAATAGGCATGTAAAGTGAAATTCTAGGCTAAATTTAAAAAGGCTATCCTGTAATTTATATTTTAGTGATCCGTACCACAATTTAAGCCTAAATGTGTGCAAACTATAAACTAACATAAAAAATCTTATGTACTCAATTCTCAATAGTTTGTCTTTTAAATCTGGAAGTTACAAAAGTTGTTCATCCAAAACAATTTTCTCGCATTCTCTTATTCAAAACACAATGTGCTAAATACAATACATATTTAATACAAGTTCATAAACGTTCCTTGGCTTTCTTTTGTCGAGTAGGACAACGAGTCAGTACAAAAAGGTTCAAAAGCCAATTTTTTGAATGGGACACCAAGTCGTTCGAAGACCCGATGAACCATGGTGTCAGAGTTTTCTAACCGCCTACCACAAGTAGTTATGTTAAATGGCTATGACCTAATCGAGGCAGAGCCTTAGTGCCCGGCGCGCATATAGCGCATTTTAACCCGCACCGTTTTTAGTTGCAAATTGAAAGTAAACTGTATCGCGTAGTAATAAAGTTCACATTGGTTCAAGCAACCAGTCCGCAGCAAACCAATATCGACCTTGCTCCAATCACGACCGAGTTCATTTTCCCTTCACTAAAAACTGCGGCAACTTTACCAATACAAAAATATCTCCCATCATTTACTTAACCTAATACAGCTGGAAGTAGTACGTGGTCGAGCCATCCCTCCAAGTAGGCTCATCAGCTACTTTAGCCCTACATAGCGGGCAGGTGTGGTCTCTGTCCAGCCAGGCGGAGATGCAGAGCTCGCAGAAGATGTGCGAGCAGCCCAGCCGCACCGGGGTGGTGTAGTCTCTTACTTAGTACAGCTGGAAGTAGTACGTAGTCGACCCGTCCCTCCAGGTAGGCACATCAGCCACCTTAGCCCTACATAGCGGGCACGTGTGGTCTCTGTCCAGCCAGGCGGAGATGCAGAGCTTGCAGAAGATGTGCGAGCAGCCCAGCCGCACCGGGGTGGTGTAGTCTCTTACTTAATACAGCTGGAAGTAGTACGTAGTCGACCCGTCCCTCCAAGTGGGCTCATCGGCCACCTTAGCCCTGCACAGCGGACACGTGTGGTCCCTGTCCAGCCAGGCGGAGATGCAGAGCTCGCAGAAGATGTGCGAGCAGCCCAGCCGCACCGGGGTGGTGTAGTCTCTTACTTAATACAGCTGGAAGTAGTACGTAGTCGACCCGTCCCTCCAAGTAGGCTCATCAGCTACTTTAGCCCTACATAGCGGGCATGTGTGGTCCCTGTCCAGCCAGGCGGAGATGCAGAGCTCGCAGAAGATGTGCGAGCAGCCCAGCCGCACCGGGGTGGTGTAGTCGTCGTGGCAGATGGGGCACGAGTCCCCGGCTGAGAGCAGCTGCTCGCCCGTCGGCTTCGTGCCGAGGTTCTGTGGACAAAGAAATAGAACTAAGTATTTGGAATTCAAATTTATGTATGTAGATCGGAGTAAACCTTGTAGGATTCAGGGTACCTATGTCACAGTTCGGCGCGATCGTTCCAATGACTGGTATGGTATATAGGGTTAATTAAGTACGATTTTTGAAAGGTTTCTAAAAGTTAACAGTTGACAATTTTTGTGAGTAGAACACATCTTTGAATTATTTTTACTTAATTAAATGTAACCTCATATACCTAGATTTTGGAAAAAGTAAGATTGACTCGCCATCATAGACTTCTGCAATCTGTAAGATCCATTATCCTTAAAGATTGCACTATATTCCGTAGAAGTTTGGTTCGATAAGACAGCAAAAACAAAAATGTCGATCACCAAGTTAGTACAGAATGTTGGTAATTTTTAATATATCTTTTGTGTTCAACATAGTGTGTGGCGCTGAACCCAAGTAATTGGGATGAGGGCAGGAAGATGATGATGATATCTTTTAGTCACTACATTATAAAAAAAAAGTTACAAAAATAATAGCAATCTTTACTCACCACACTCTGCACAAGCGTCCACGTAGCATTCTTGAACAAGCTTAGCCTGACCAACACCTCAATGACCTTCGCGATCACATATATCGAGGTGAGGAACATGCCGACCATTTTCTCTGATATATGAGTGATAATATGTAAGTAATGTATGTACAATGTACTCACCACACTCTGCACACGCGTCCATGTAGCATTCTTAAACAGGCTCAGTCTCACAAGAACCTCAATAATTCGCGATCACATATATCGAAGTCAGGAACATGCAAACCATCTTCTCAAGAATATACCTAAGTAATGTATACTAAATGTAATCACAACAGCCAGAAAAAGCCATCTTCTCAGAGATATATGGGTGATTCTATGTTAGTAATGTATGTAAAATGTACTCACCACACTCTGCACAAGCGTCCATGTAGCATTCTTGAATAAGCTTAGCCTGACCAGCACCTCAATGACCTTCGCTATCACATATATCGAGGTGAGGAACATGCCGACCATTTTCTCTGACCCGTTGTACGACTGTAGCAGGAAGAACACCCAAGGCTGGATGGTTAGTAACGAGCGATACAACTGTGATACCGCTTCGATGAATAGGTATACTTTGCCCTGGGGAAGAAAGAAAGATATTTATTAAAGTGTGAAATGTGAATATAAATATTAACTCAAGCAAATAAAAAATTATAGTTGCTTAGAGGGAAGATTCATTGCCAATTTAACAAAGACTGTTTACAAACACAAAAATTGAAACGTGGGATACTAGTGGGTTTTTTTGGACATTTATAATCGCATCAACTAATGTAAAAAAGACCACTGCCAAATGGACTGGTCTTTATCCAAACACATCAGTGTAAAAAAGACAATCATATTTGTATGAACGTTCTTTGTTAAGTTGGCAATTTTATTATCGGGCGCTGTTGTTTCTAAATACATTATCATGTAAAATAGAACTTACCCTTTTCTGAAAAGGCAGCAAGAACGCTGGCATCATCGTCACTATAATCTTGATATTCACAGTTATAATCTTGACTATAAGATCTGTCAGTACTACCAGCCATAATAACTCCCATACATTTATAGGGCTTTCGTACCCGGGGAACATTATCACATTGGGTAGTAGCCGGCCGTGGCCGCAGAAGAAGTGAATTATGGTTACTATACTCGACGTTAGCACAAACTCGCAGAGTAGGGCGACAATGCTTCGATTCATTTGTTTGCCGTGCTCTCTGTAAATAAAATTGGAAACGAATAAATAAATTACCTAATTCAATTATAAGCTGTAAAGATTAAAAATAAAACTACTCCTGTCACCTTCAGTTGATTAAAACTACTATAAAAGGATAGGATATAATAATATTTGAAATTATTTAACAGATTCGCAGTAAATCTAAAATTACGGTAACAGCGGCCAAAAATACCTACTACTTGTACTATGTGCAATAAAGTATAAAAATAATAAAAAAAAAATGTGAAAAAAATTTTGACCTCCCATACAAAAACGCCGATCGGCTGATTGATTTACTATGAGAGGTCCAAATTTTTCTTTCATATTTCGACCTATGTTCCATGGGGAAAGTTGTTCAGTTTCATGAGTACCTTGACCTCCTTTCGGCTTGTTATACCCTTTCCGTTACTCCCGGTATATACGAAATAAATTTTCAGACCTTTTTCAATCACACGAAGCTAAAAATGGCAGTCCTTATGGCTAGCATTTTTATGGGATAGATTCATACTTTTACAAAAAGGAGGTAGACAAGTAGCTTACCTCCTAACTAAAGCGTTGCTATGTGAGAACGTGCAGAAAAGCACGCAGAAGGTGAATATCGCCTCCCGACTGTCGTACATGAACTTGATGTACAGTATGAAGTAGAACTCTGTCTAAGATATAGACAAACAAACTTACCTCCTAACTAGTGCGTTGCTATGTGAGAACGTGCAGAAAAGCACGCAGAAGGTGAATATCGCCTCCCGACTGTCGTACATGAACTTGATGTACAGTATGAAGTAGAACTCTGTCTACCCCGCAAGGGATAAAGGGTGACTAATTGTATATAGACTTTAGAGTATAAATAAGCAAGCAATAGAGCGCCTATATCACTTGATGCTGTTGTGCTCAGCGTAAGCAAAGTTCTATACCTAGCAGTGGCAAAGGATGACATTTTAGCGAAGGTAAACCGGAGCAGAAAAATGTACAAAATAACAGTAGATTGATGTGAGAGCACAGATTTGTTTTCTGAAGGGGAAGCCGGTGGGAATCGGCTTGTATGAACCCTTCGTCACTGATACCTTACTATACTAGATAGATTAGTGTTGTCACTGTCGTTTTGCTACTGATGGACAGACAGGTTGTGATCGTACCCCTGCGGACCGTTCATACCTTGTGAGGCGCACTCTATAGCTTGCTTATATATAATCTAAGATACAGATTAACAAACTTACCTCCTAACTAAAGCGTTGCTATGCGAGAACGTGCAGAAAAGCACGCAGAAGGTGAATATCGCCTCCCGACTGTCGTACATGAACTTGATGAACAGTATGAAGTAGAACTCTGTCTAAGATATAGACAGACAAACTTACCTCCTAACTAGTGCGTTGCTATGTGAGAACGTGCAGAAAAGCACGCAGAAGGTGAATATCGCCTCCCGACTGTCGTACATGAACTTGATGAACAGTATGAAGTAGAACTCTGTCTAAGATATAGACAGACAAACTTACCTCTAACTAACTGCGTTGCTATGTGAGAACGTGCAGAAAAGCACGCAGAAGGTGAATATCGCCTCCCGACTGTCGTACATGAACTTGATGAACAGTATGAAGTAGAACTCTGTCCACCCCCCAAGGGATAAAGGGTAACTTTATGTATGTAACCCCTTTTAGGGGGAGGCCCATGTTCAGTAGTAGACTTTATTGTGGCTGTTATAGTAGTAGTAGTAGTAGTATGTATGTAGACTTTAGAGTATACATAAGCAAGCAATAGAGCGCCCGTATCGCTCGATGCTGTTGTGCCCAGCGTAAGCCAAGTTTTATAGAAAGATTAGTGTTGTCACTGTCGTTTTGCTACTGATGGACAGACAGATTGTGTTCGTACCACTGCCAACCGTTCATAACTAGTAAGACGAACTCTATAGTTTGCTTATATACTGGGTGTTACAAAACAACCAAGGAGGTTAAGGTACCTACTCTTACAAATGAACAACTTTACAAAAAAGAAAAAAAAATTGTTCCTCCCATAAAAAATTTACTCAATTTGTACGGAAGTTTTATTGGTTGTTTTGTAACATGTTGTATAATTTAAGATATATACAAACAAACTTACCTCCTAACTAAGGCGTTGCTATGTGAGAACGTGCAGAAAAGCACGCAGAAGGTGAATATCGCCTCGCGGCTGTCGTACATGAACTTGATGAATAGTATGAAGTAGAACGGCGCGTATTTTATCAACAGGTTGAGTGTCGCTCGCACGTCTACCACCTGAAAAAAATATTATCATTTAGTTTAGTATCCATTGGCAGTAAAAGCATCTGTAGATGGCGGTCGAAGGTCATGATCTGTCTCTCTCGCACTGAGGCTCTTACGTACACCAGGCTTTCATATAAAAGCTGCAGAAATTGGCGATATTCTGCTTGGCTGGCTATTATCGAGATTACTGGAACATTACATTACATACATACGCGCCGGCCGGGCGCGGAGGTTCCTAATTTGTGCCCTTTTTTGGAAATTACCATCTACCGTGCAGATTCAGTCCGATGACTTCATGCCAGAACAACTCCTAAGCCCAGTCTCGTCCCAAGGGCGTGATTAGGCTGGTTGCTTGGACAACCATTCTCATTCCGGGTGAGCAATCGCTCCTTACGTCCTTACCAAGCCGTCAGGAGTAATTTTGATGGCCCCGGTGCCGTAAACGAAGTACCTAACTAAAATGAAACTAAAACGGAATTATCAAAAGCGAGTTTGAAAATGTTGAAAAATAGTACCTGTTGCGTCCCGTCTTCACTATGACTATCATTGTCTGCTTCATCGTGTATATTGTTGTTATTCGCCGGATTCACCGACACGTTAATCTCCGGATGCTCCATGGGCGGGCCATCAGCCAAGTTCGAGTCGTTCGACGCACTATTGCTGACATGCGACGTCTGACGTTGCACGGGCGGCGTCACGCGGTCTGTCACTATGTACGTCTGGGCGTTGGGTCCTAGGTTCACGTGAGCTATCGAGCTCTGGGGGCGCTGGACGTCGGCCTGGTGCGTGCCTGGAGGGTTCCGGGGTAGCCACGTCGGGAGCGACAGTCGGGCTTGGTTTCCCTGTAAATAAAAGAAATTAAATTTATTTTTAACGCGTTTTTGTTTCAGGGTGTCACAATTCGGTAAAAAATTGGTTTAGGAGTTGATTGGGTTTGCGCGATTTTTAGGGGTGGACGGGGTTTTTTGGGGTGATCGGGGTTTTTCAAAGTACAGTTGTTAATTTAGTCATAATTGTAATAAAAATGAGAAAGGTATCAAAGTAATGCATAATATAAAAGGATACTTTCAATTTGCAATCATTTTCATAACTAACAATTAGGTATTGGCGGTTACGCTTCTAATCTTTAAATAAAATTGAAGAAAAACCTTTGTTTGGTTATCATCATGATGTTATTGTTCAACATATCCTCGACTTAAAGCCTTCTGGCGGCGCCTTTACTAAGAACTAAATGAGGCTTAGTAGAAAACAATAAGAATTCTAATAATAAAAGGGTCAAATTGCTGGAATAATGTCTATTGTATCTAGTTCCGTAAAGATTTTTTAGAATACCAGTCTCTCATTTTTTATGTATAGCATGTTGTTTTTAATCAACTGGTGTTATCTAAATACCTATCTACATTATCCTCGTGAGTCCTGGCGACTGATTGCTATTATACATAACGGTCATTATTAAATTCAATATTAAAATGTTAAATATGTATTAAATTTAATGATGAAATTTACTGACTTCGGTTAGATATTGTATTTATTTATAAATAAACATTTTTCTAAATGTGCAAAAAAAAATTTAATGTCCTCGCCTGAGGTCGTGAGGTCCCAGGAGAAGGTATTTGTGTAACTTAGTTTAACTTCTCCTAGGTAGGAGTCGCGTGTTGTTTTAAAAATATCACAAAACATTCCATTCAAATTTTTTACTTAACTCTAATTTTAATGTCTTATTTTAAATTAAATTTTGTTAATTAAACGTAGGTAACTTTAATTAAATGTTTTCATGTGTTATAAACTACCTAGTCTGTGTAACTTTCAGCCATCTCTATTCTCGCAACCTCATCAATTATTGCAATATTTTGGCGCGAAAGTAACTTTTTAAAATTAAGACAAACTTTATTTAATCAAACTTAGGTACCTACACTAGCAAATAAAAAAGTAGATCGGCATAGAGGTAGTTATAGATAATGGTGTGCTAATAAAATTAAATACACTTGAGAAAAATATGGAATAATTAGCACAACAAAATCTTAATCTAATGAATAATTTGTAGTGTGTAGTAGCTAGGTACTTACCTTACCATTATTTTTGTTGCGGGATCTACGTTGGTGCTTGGAGTTCTTGGTTTTCGATTTAATTTTCTTATATTTGTCGTTAATTTCTTTAAAGATAGTAACCAAAAAGTCTGGGCATTGATCACAATCAATTGCCATGTGACGTACAAACTCCGCTGTGTCTTCTTTGATATAGACTTTTTTGCAAAACATGCACATATAAATTTTCCTATCATCTTCATCATTAACTAGAGTGAAAAAGTATTCCAATACGTTACACTCTGGGTCACTTTCTAGATCTATACCTAACAACTGGTAGTACATTTTTAACACTGTAAGTAATTTACACTTTTCTACTGAGTAATTTACTTTAACTGCTCGAAACACGTCCGCACTGTTTGGTAGTCAGAGACTGAATGAACTTTACTGAGTAAAGATTTATTACAATGACTACGTGCGAAAGTGCAGCTTTTGTTTCGTTACTATTGTTCAAAAAGTACCACCACCACCGGTGCGTATCAGTGATTCTGCCGATTCTGGACAACAAAAGCTTTTCGAGGAGGTCATAAATGTGACAATAATAGTAATAATAGTAAATGTATAAGAGTAATAATATTTTTTTACCTGGGATGAGCTTAGAGAAATATAACGAACCTACGACATGGTGAAATAGAAAATTGTAAAAAGAGACTACTGTAGTTACTAGCGAAAAATACCATGCACTTTAATTTTATCTAAAATTACAAGATATGAAGTAAAATCCAGCCGTATAATTATTGGAATAAAAACCGCAAACTCACGGTACCTACCTATCATATTGATTTCACGATGTAGACTGCGCGTGGTGCCAGCCAACTGTTTTGGTGGCTACCTACCTAATTATTACCTACTTGACGTGTGCGTCGTGGTGCTACACTTTGCATGTCTTGTCTTTTATTTTTTATGGAATACCTACTCGTTGTCTGTTGTGATTGTGAAATATTTAATTCAAACATAACAAACAGTAATTGCTAGGTCAATCTATGCTCTAATTGATTTCTTATGGTATAATCCAATCAGGCCGTATAAGTCATATCCCATCACATCTTTAAAAACAAACAAGTTATTAGTAGGTATACACGAGTAGGTATTGTTAATGAAATAAACTACATGGTTGATATTGAGCAGTAAGACTGTATATTTAAATAATAGTGCAAGTTTTACAAAACAATAAAACTTGTATTATGGTGCAGATATAGATGCACCGTATCTATTGAGAGTGCATCATTACTTATCTTTGAATTTCCTTAGATTTCCTGCCATTTTAGCTCCATTTCCGGTAGCTAGCTGGTCCAATAGCGCCCTCTACCGGAAACCATCTGTCACAGGAGAGTGGCGGCGGGATCGCCGCCATATTGCCTTCATAGAAGTCTCTCACCAGGAGCCCTTATCGGATACGGTGCATCTATATCTGCACCATAATACAAGTTTTATTGTTTTGTAAAACTTGCACTATTATAGGCAGTGATATAGATGCACCGTATCTAGAGACGTGTTTCTAACTCCTGGTGACAGCTAACGACGCTATGTGATGGATAAAGTACCTGTATTTAAAATGTGATGTTAAATGACATCATATTTCATCTTATTAGTGAAAAGTAAATTAATGAATGACATGTATTAACCCAGCCGATAACACGATACACAATATTTTAGGCATGTGTGTGTATTGTAAATAACATAACAAAACAGTTAGGATAAGTCCGAAATATACTCAACTAACTACTAATTAATTTAATTATCAATGAAAGTTTTTAAGATTTGATTGAGATAGTTTCATCAGTGTCAAAAGACGTTCGGCTTACGTATCGCTGAAGCCCCTATTGTCAACTGGGATTACTATGCTGTATGCTATGATACAGATAACAAATATGTTCAGCGTACATTTACAATTTTACAGGCCTTTTCTAGAAAAGAAGAGCTATCATGGAACAATGTTAGATATTGTTTCACCAGATTGAAAATAGCTGTTAGACCAAAGATCACGACAAGAGTGATGTAGTTAGCGACATATCTACATGTGCGTTATGGAATATGTTCTCAAGCAAAANCTCACAACGGCTTTGCGCAGTAAGGGAACCGTGTTAGGTACTTACTTATCAAAGTTACAAGATGGGTAGCTATTCCGCCCTTAGATATTGTATTCAGATTTAAGGGCTAACGTATTTCAGATTGATAAAATTTTTAGATATAATACTTTACTCCGGCATGTTACATACATTCGTGCAACAAGGTACCTTGCTTCAAGGTGAACGCTCCAAAAATAAATTTATGAATAGGGAAGTACTTACAAAAAATAATAATTATTATACGATTCTCTGGTGACTGACTTAACTTCTAAGTTATCCAGGCATACGACTCTCATGTCCTGGACTTGTAGAGACAGCCTGGTAGAGCTAGGAATTATAGAGTTCATACAACTTACGGCTCAAGAGAGAATTGACACCACTCACAATAAAAATTGTGAAATCTGGTTGGTGGTAATCAGGGTGGTCAAAACTGTACTTATTGCAACAAGCACTAGAGATATATTTCTTTATCACTATTACATTAATCCATTTAGCAGCAAATAATAATTGAAGGTATATGTAAACCCTTGGTGTAAACCCCATCGCTAAATTCTGCTACTGTGTTCATACACGAAACGAATTTTTCTTTGTGGGTGGGTAGATACAAAGTAGACAGCTTAACACTTTATATGCGGTAACTCTTCTGCAATGTAATGGCAATGGTTGACAATCAAGTCAACCTGACACTCACCTGTTGTTAAAGATAGTGGACAACCGATTGGATGATCAGTTGACAAAAATCAATTAAGTACCTTGAGAGTAGTTATAACTGGTAGAGAAGTAAAAGGTGAGTGTACCTGCAATCTGCATCTATAAACATAAATATTTGTATAATTATGTAAAATGTATAAAAATAAATAAAAGAGGCTACTGGCACTGTGATTGTCAGACTGCATATCGCAGTGGCGGTGACGGCCGACTGTCTTGCTGGGTGCTGTGCTGCTACCGCTGCTGCGTATTCATGGGTGTGCTCCCCCCCCCCCCATTTGGATTACCAGATTTTCTTGTAAGGTCATGTCTATTTCTGCTAAGGGATCAGAATTCCTTTTCTTATGCCGGAAAACTCGATCACGCTTATGGCATTTAGATTATACAGGTTCAGATGTTGACGCTGCTGATGGTAGCACAGTCGTCTTTGTAGTCTTTCTTAGCGCAAGGTCGGGTTGGAAGCCAACTTCATAATATATATTATATCTCTTCCTGCAATAGTCATTCCTTTTAGGATCATCTATCTATATCTATATTTATCAGGCAGGTATGTCGGGTCAGTCCTCCGCTGTGTCAAGGCGCTTAATATGAATGAGGGGGAGGCAAGCCCAGTAGGTAATAAATAAGTAGATATTTCCTGCTTACCACCACTGTGGAAGTCTAGGCCGTCATCAATATTACGGTATTTGTAGAAATTTGATTGTGTTCGGAGAATGTGGTTACAAATCTTTTTGTCGCTCTCGGTCGCAGTTGAGCCTCTGGCGTATTAAATAATCGAGCGAGAAGAAACATTTTCTCATAAGTATTTACAGTATCATTTATTGGTATTTTTACAGCATTGGCATGTGCTTAATTCTTTACATTCAGTTGTGCACCTGCTAGGAGCTAGGGGTTTGAAGGTGTAAGACATTTGCGCTGCCGTTAGTATGATAAGAGATTTCGGAACAACCAAGCTCATTGTCTCTGCTGCCACCGATTTATTTTCAACCTCCATCATTATGTGCCTAGCATCATGTTCGCTGCGACACGATCTGATAAGGAGTATCAAGGAGTGAAGAACCCACTGTGGCGGCCGCACCAGCAGGGGTTGGAGGTAACTGGTAGGCGCATACGCAGAAGAAAAGGCCTACGAGGCCCACAGCGCACAAACCACTGCCCCAGATTCGCTCCGGGACAGCCTCCATAAAACCGGTTTCTTTGTAGATAGTAAATTTCATTGTAGGTAGGTACGTATTTAATTTGCATTTGCAAATGTATTATCTCAAGCAATGGCGAGTACCGTGATAGATCAGCGGTACCAGGATGAGCTGCCAGATTATAAGAAACAGCGGCTGTTTAGATAAGCTGTGTGCGATAGCGACAGCAGCGTTTTATTATGATATACACGGCGACAAGCCAAGTACATACAGGTCAACTAGCTAAACAAAAGGGGAAAGAAAACGACCTGCGGAGATTTTATCCACTGTGACAAGGCAGCAGCGGTCAGTAGTGATAACAGTTGAGTAAAGCTTAACAGAATGGAAGAAGTGTATCTTTGTGCTTTGTTCAAATAAGGCATCTGTATTGTAATGCAAGAGCCAGAAGAAGAAGTGTGTCTTTGTGCTTTGTTCAAATAAGGCATCTGTATTGTAATGCAAGAGCCAGTTCTCGACGCCAGGAACGACGAGATTTACCACGATATGTGCGTGTTTAACTGAGCTTCATTTCAACGTACCATAGCGACGCGCTTGCGAGTATAATTATTAGAAATACAAATGCACAATTCAAAAACATTTAGCTAGTTAGGTACCAGTGTTTTATATAGAAAGAAATACGGTGTTTTGAATAAGTAGAAAGAAATACGCCTCGAACGTATTTTCACCACATACCTACATTGTAGGTGGAATGCAAGCAAGAATGTCAAGCAGTTTAGTTTTCGTTCTCAGTTCATCACAGCAATTATTGAAACACATGATATAATTTTAAACTGGCGGCGGTGATCATAATCAAAATTTGAATTTTTAATATTCTTAGACAGACAGAACTACTTATTACGTTGACTTAGTACCTACCTAGAAAGGGTAGGTACGTTTTATGGAGACGGTACATACGCCCTTTCGATACGTAACACATATCATATTCTGAGAATGTTCTACAGATCTTGCGTAAACAATTCGAACTTTAAGCGTATTTAGGGTTCAGTCGTAAAATTGTATGCAGGGCAACGTAAAATTCTTTCTAATTCTGATATAGGCAGAGCTAGAATAACCGCCTTCTTCCTTCTAAACAGACACTGTTGATTTAAAGCGACGGACGCGATAGAAGCTAAGTTCTAAGTAGCAGGTTCCCTGGGCTAGTAGGAACCGGCCCTGGCTGAGCGGTCGCTCAAAAACTCCTCGACGAACGCGATGTGTGCGTTGATGAGCAAGGTCCTCTCAGAATCGAACTGATCGGAATCCGTACTGGGCAAGATTAGGTCAAGCTCAGGCTGAGCAACAGTTTGGTCTTTAGAACGTTCATATGCTGCGCGCATGAGACTTAGGTCTGTAGGTACATTGGCAAATCGAGTGTATAACTGCACGTGAGCTTGACTGTACGAGCTGATCAGAATGGCTCCAAATCAGGTAAGGTATAGGTACGCGAACGTACCGTACGAACGAACGATATGTATCATGTACGTCGGAAAATTTCGAAGTGATAAGCGAGGTAGAATCACATTTGTGTAACTTTTCCTCATACGAAGTATTTAATTAGTAATTACTCACCAGGGATGAGGCCTTTTTACCTCACATAATCCTGAGTGGCGGCGGCGGCGCGGCAGCTGGGGCCGCACCGCCAGCCAGCACAAAACGGAGATGACCGGTCACATGGACCGACCATAAAATGTTCCGCGTGTTAAGGACACGCGAGGAACTATCACTTCACGTATTTTCTTTACTTTCTAACTTTTTAAAGCGAGAAATTAATAATAGGCAGAACAACTTTCAAAATCTCGGAAAAATTCGACGGAACTCCGTCGAGACGTCTTAACGGTAGAAAAAGTAACGACGCTATGAAGGCAATATGGCGGCGATCCCGCCGCCACTCTCCTGTGACAGATGGTTTCCGGTAGAGGGCGCTATTGGACCAGCTAGCTACCGGAAATGGAGCTAAAATGGCAGGAAATCTAAGGAAATTCAAAGATAAGTAATGATGCACTCTCAATAGATACGGTGCATCTATATCACTGCCTATAATTATGAGTTTGACATGGCCGTACGCAGAGGGCCAGAAAAAAGATGGACGTTTTTAGCGGAATACAATATTACCAACACAACGTACAAGATATTTGAGTTGCCATATGTAATAAAGTTACAATCAGGTAGCATTGATTGCTTTATGTTGAATATTTATTTAACATAGTTGGGCGCCGGCAAAGAATGAGTTAACAAAAGCAAAAGGAATATTAAAGATGAGCCATCAACTATTGAATCTGAATTTTTACAAATGTTCTCTAATGTTTCTTTTTTTTATACATTACTATCTATTCAATATTAACCCAGTAAAATAATACTAAACAGATATTAAGTATTCAAAGACTGAAACTAATTTTCTTTTACAAATGTTAAGTAAAGAATATTTTTAAATTTTGTACATAATAATAGGTAAGACCTAAATAATATAATAAACAGTTTTTACAATCGTTGTGTGTTTTATTGAACTTAAGTTACAATGAAAAAATCTGCATACAAACCAAATAACAGTAATTGTAATTAATAAGTATTTAATTTGGATGCTAGATAACATAACAAAGAAAATAATTTATAATAACATATTTAAACAGGGATTATATGTTAAACCTATTTTAACATAATTGGGCCACACCAATTATGAAAATTCTGCAAACATTAAAAGTAGTTGCTTATACAAAAATAGAAAAATTAATATTTATGTTAAACAATTCCTTTTCTCCTTTTTGAGATTTTGTACATGTTTTTGTAGATAACTTTTGTACACTTGTTTTGTTTTTACATTTTATATTATTTTTAAAATTTAATTACATATGTGCTTATGGAGCACTAATTTTTATTTTTAGCAATTTGCTATTTCTTACATTTTAAAACTTTATTGCATAATGTACTTATAGAGTATTTAGTTTTAGTTTTTACAATTTGCAAAAATACAGTTCCATCACCTCGTACTATAGGATGCAAGTGACAGTAAATGACTACTGAGAAATAGCTATTCTAGTATTTAAATCTAGTGGAGTGCTTATAGAGCACTTTTAATGCCACCTAAATGACTAGGTATTCCTGGACCCTACGACTAGGTCTTGGGATCAGCTGTTTGCTATCATAAAGGGGATAGTAAACAACCACCAAGGAATACCTATTCAAAATTTAATTACATATGTGCTTATTATAGAGCACTTATTGTTAGGAATTTGCAAATAGACAGAACTACCACTTCATGCTATGGGACGCAAGTGGTAGCAAATAATGATTATGGAATAGTTGTTGAATACCTATTCAAAGGTTAATTACATAAAAGTGCTTATAGAGCACATTTTTCTTTAGCAGTTTAATGAGTAGGTAACCCTTAAATTTTTAAGACTTAATTACATAATGTGCTTATAGAGCACTTTGCAAAAAGACATTACCACCACTTCATACTATGGGATGCAAGTGGCAGGAAATTACTACTAAGAAACATCTATACTTTTACCTTTTTCTTTTAAATGAATTACATAATGTGCTTATAGAGCACTTTTTAAGCAGTTTGAAAAAATACAGTACCACCACTTCGTGCTATGGGACGCAAGTGACAGCAAATAACTACTTAAGAACAGCTATATAGTAATATTCTATTTCTTAAATAACTAGTGAAGTGCTAATAGAGCTTACTTACACTTTCTTATACTATACCACCTAAATGACTAGGTATTCCTAGGCCCTACGACTGAGTCTTGGGATCAGCTGTTTGCTATCATAAAGGTGATAGCAAACAGCCACGTAGGAATACCTATTCACTTGTTAGAAAGGTGATTGATCTTTTTTCTGGTCCTCTGCTGGCAAAGGACTATAATAGCGTACATAATGTTGCATTATTTGATATTATTATTTCTGCAAGAAAACTTTTATGTTTATATTATTAAACAGAGTTGGGCGAGGCCAAAGAAGTTCTTATGGTCTGCTATCGGAGACACTTTAAAGTTAAGTACACTAAAATACTTGCATAGTGTTTAAATCTTGTCCATCTATTGTCAGGACACAAAATGGTTACACTAAAGTCCATCTATAGTCAGGACAAAAATGTTTACAAAATTTATTGGTCTTCTATAGGAGCCAATTTAAATTAAACACTTGCATTTGGTTACCAATATCCGTCATATGGTCAGGATATATTATAAAATTTAATGGTCTGCTATAGGAGCCATTTTAATATTGTACACACATGTGTTTGTTTACTAGTATCCGTCTATAGTCAGGATAAAGATTAGAAATTATGTACCTTATAGAGGTTATTTTTATAGAAAATATACATTATTAAATTAATTTGTTATTTAGAATGCCAACATTGGTCATTTAACATTAAATATTGAAGCTTATGCCTGTCATCAAAGGTAAGATTCTACATCAAGCTCCACTGTTTAGGGGTGGTAAGACTTGTATGACAATGAAATAACATTTTGTACCTACCTATGACAAGAAAATACAAACACAGCTTTAGAGATTATAAGGTGATATTAACTGACCTTTTCTTTTTTGTATATGTGTAACATAAGCTCACCAGCCACGTACAGACAGTCACACATTTTCCGTTTTAAATCATTTAAATGTCCGTGGGTAGCCGTTTGTTTTGAAAGTTTGTCCTCAGTCTTTGCGTTTGTAGTCATAGCGAACACACAGAAGCTCAGTTCATGTAGAAATAAACGACATCTTCTTGCACACTAAGCCGAAACCTTTACCACTACTTGATACTATGGGACGCAAGCAGGAATAGGACGACAACACGCGAGGTTGCTTCACTACAAACCCGCACTATAAGCCGAAATCATAACCACCACTTGGTACTATGGGACTCAAGCGGCAGCAGCAGGGCGAAGACGAGACTGTTTCACGCACGACGAATACGCACCGTAAGCCGAAGCCTTCACGACCACTTGGTACTATGGGACTCAAGCGGCAGCAGGACGACAGCACACGGGGCTGTTTTACGACGAAAACGCACTGAAATCCGCCACTTAGACACTTTTTGCCGTTACGTCACTTATTTGAAGCACTCCAATTACCAAACGCACTGTTGCGAGGCTCGAAAGGTTGTAAAAACGCAAGAAGCTCCCGACGAAAACAAACCGTATAGGTTATGTTTTGACGAAATGTCAAGTTGACGTTTGACGTTCCAGTAGTAGTGCCAACCTAAGGACGAAAACTGAAGGCAGTGACGTAGTTCTCGCCGACGATTATGGCGCCACCCGCGCCGTGGTGTAAAAAGCACGGTACTAAATCCCACGATGAGCGATAAAAAAACGTAAGTGGGTATTTGTGAATGCAATCACAGCTTGCCACTCACAAAACCACTGGAATTCCTGTGAATCTTGCAGAGGTTCCCTCGACGCTTTGTCTTTTGCACCGAAAATGATAGCAATAAGACCAGTGTTGCCGCTTAGGAAAATAGAAAGTCCCCAGACATGTGTAGAAAAGTCGCTAGATTTGGCAAAAAAAATATTTAAAATATCCGCTAGAAGTCGCTAGAATTTCGAATAGTAGAAATAAAAAATATGTAAATAGAAAAGCGTTTTTTCAAATTCAATACTTATTTATTTCTCAAATCAAGTTCGCACTAAGATAAACAGGTTTTTCTGCAAAATGAAAGAACTTGGAATGAACGATGATTAAAAAGAAATAGCTATACTTGTTGCATCCATGGGAGAGAGTGAGACGCATCCAGCCACGATATAATACATCATTCGTAGGGGAATTCCCGAAACTCCCCGCCCGATCGGTTTTTGATCCCTTTCGAAAGTGAAACTATTCAGCATGCATAGTTTTGCCAGTAAATAATGTTTATTTTCTACTCAAGTATAAATGTCGCCAGAAGTCGCTAAAAATATTCTAGCGACTTTTTTGAAAAAAAATGTCGCTAAGCATATGAAAAATCCGCTAGATTTAGCGACAAAGTCGCTAAAACGGCAACACTGAATAAGACAGTACCAGGGGGGTGTCAGTTGTAGTTCCAAATTTCGACGCTCGTCGCTAATATCGCTTATTTGACTGTGGCGGCAGAATTTAAATTTGGAATGAAAAAAATTATTGTCAGTCAATTCATCTGTGACAAGGACACTTCTATGACAAGACTTTTCAAAATTTCAACGTGGCGTCTGTTGTTGATTAAATTTTCGGTGAAATTTACGGAATTTTATGAGTAGTCCTCGCATTAATGAATGCTTGAGTTGATTCAATGATTGATTAAATTTTGCTTTAGTGGATTTATTCGCGCATTATTTATTTCTCGAGTTGTTGATAAGAGATTCTACCTTCGCAAAACCTTCGAATGCGTGGACCTGAGGAGTGGCATCGGGGTTAGTGGACCATGACCTGAAACGTGGTAGGTAAGCTGTACCTTTTTAGGTTACGGGGTGATTACCTAAATATGATGATTCTTCATTTGGATATGTTTGCTCGTGGTTCTTTGTGTGTGCATAAGTGAGCAGAACAATTTTTTGTGTACAATTTGCTGCATTTAATTATTTATTTAACATGAAGGGTTTTCCTTTCAGATCAAAATGCTTTGAGTGACCATAATTACTTCAAGACCCGATCTTATGATAATGATGATGATTCTGACCTCACCTAATTTGTGGGAAAAGCAAATATTCATGTGCAACCTTCGCCCATTTTTGTGAACATTGTACAAGCTTCTACATCTACCTAAAATGCCAGGGCAAAATAACTTTATCATGTATGTTGAATTAATTCTTATCAAACATCGCAATGGAAATTTCCGATAAAACTCTTTGTAAGTGGTAATGTGGTAAGTTTGTAAACTACTTTGAATAAATGTATTTTGAAAATTTAATAAACTGACAATTTAATCCCATTTTCTGAAGTTTTATTCACAATTTCTTATTAATTTAATAAAAATCAATACAGTATACCCTACAGTAGAATGCCGCAGTTTTATCGATAATGACCGCACAGCACTAATAATCGATGGCGATAAATGTTTCGATGGACAGCACTATTAATTATACTACCTTTTTGGATTTACTATCTCCTTATGGTCCTAATTAACATCTATGGTTAATGCGCGACACTAGCGCCAAGAGATGAACAATAATGTAGAGGGATATGTAATCTGTGGTAGTGGGACAAGTGACTGTCGTATCTGTAGCTAGTCTACATATTTAAGTTCATCTGTGGACAGTACCACCGCCTCGTTGTATAGGGACTCGGCGGCAGCAAGCCAACAGCACGGGCGGCTGTTTTTGGACGAACGCACGAGTTTCACGCACCACAAACACTCACAGGGTCAGAAGGACCACAAACCTTCACAGGGTCAGAAGGACCACAAACAATGTTAATGAAATAAACTATAGTCTGATTTTTATTCAGATGGACTCAACTGACAGCTAAGAATGACCTATTTTTTTTTTAATGTTGCTATCATTTGTCTAGTGTTGTGGTTTGACTCATTCATTTGATTCTTTGAACTTTAGTGACATGATTCCTCGATGTATTTGTTTTCGTTAATAAATACTTGCGTATTTATTACGCATCTTTATTTTATGAAAATAAAATTATAAAATTAAATTGTTTGTGCAACTACTTGTAAATTTGTTTCAACTATCTTTTTCAAGGTAGAGGTTGCCTGGAAGAGATCGCTGCAACTGCAAGCGATAAGGCTGCCTTTGCTTATTTCTAGCTGTAAGTTTTCTGTATTGTTGTTTTAATCATTTGTGGTGTATGTTCTATCTATCTATAAAAACATCTGGTTGATTTGAATTTTTCCCCAGTCAAAGTCTGAGTTACGACCAAAGTTACTACATGGCTGCGTTCTCCTTAGGTGTAAGGAGGTCTGATGTCAAGTCATTATCGATTTTTCCGTAAGAAGAAGTTTATAAATTAGATTTTATTTTAAAAACTAGCTTTCCGTCCACGGTTTCACTCGCGGTATTATCTGTTTGGTCTAATAAAATGATTTAAATACATTGCATTTAAAATCCAAAATTTTGAAACAGATTGCATCAAAGATCACGAACGGTGGAGTTCGACTACTTGACAATAGATGGCGTCACTACTTGAGGGATAGAAAAAGCCCTTATAACTTTAAAAATACGCCCTTTAAGTTAAAACGGGAACTTTCTTGTTTG
This sequence comes from Phthorimaea operculella, assembly GCA_024500475.1. Classification (NCBI taxonomy): domain Eukaryota; kingdom Metazoa; phylum Arthropoda; class Insecta; order Lepidoptera; family Gelechiidae; genus Phthorimaea; species Phthorimaea operculella. The sequence goes on along the minus strand of JANFCV010000180.1, from coordinate 746,797 downwards.
AGGGGAGATAAAAGGCTATTGCACTATATAAGTCCCTTAACCGTACCGTACATTTTTATCAACTTAGTTTTATTATATTATAATGATTAGATTAAGTTTATAAATTAGATTTTAAATTATGAAATGTTAGGGCTGTATCAAGGGTGATGTACAGGACTGTGGCAACTATCGAGGAATAAAGCTCATGTCACATACGTTAAAAGTATGGGATAAGGTGATAGAAAGACGATTGCGAGTGGAATGTAAAATTAATTACTTAAAACCAGTTCTGGTTTATGCCGGGCCGGAAACAACGGATGCCATTTTTGCACTTCGCCAATTGTGCAAAAAAAGTTAGTATGGGCACAGGTAAAGGGCATGTCGCGAGAAATAATAAAAGTTTTAAAATGGCCGACTTGAAACAGTTATTCAATGAAGGGCTGCAATTGGTGACACCAGAACGGTGGTCGAGCTGTATTGATCATGTTATAAAGGAAGAGACCAAAATGATGCAGCTCGACCACCTAATTGATATCGTGACAGAAACTTTTATTATTAATGTCACAGATTCGGATTCCGATACCGATTCTTCAGAAATAAATGGTAATTAAGATAATTTATTGCATTTTTTTTACTTTTCGTACATTTTCCACCAGATTTTCAAAAATCTGTAGGTAGGTCAGATAGAAGACTGTAACGTTTACCTATAAGGTAAACAATCTTTACAAGTTACTGTGCTAGTGAACCTGGTGAATAAATAAATTCAAATCCTCTGACAATAACGACAAAAACGTAATGTGGTCGGTCGTCAGACAGGAAATAAATATGAAGTTAGTTTGTTTGTTTTTACAAAATAGTAAGTTTGTCTTTTAGAACAATTAATTAATGAAAATTGAAATTAACTAAATTTATTTTCAAAAAGATTCAATCACAATCTTTGAATCACATAACTTAATCATTTGGGTACAACACTATTTTTTTACCATTTTTAAATACAATAACGTGGCAACCCACCAAATGTCAGTTTAGTCCATCTGAATAAAAATCAGACTATACATGGTTGATATTGAGCAGTAAGACTGTATATTTAAATAATTATGAGTTTGACATGGCCGTACGCAGAGGGCCAGAAAAAAGATGGACGTTTTTAGCGGAATACAATATTACCAACACAACGTACAAGATATTTGAGTTGCCATATGTAATAAAGTTACAATCAGGTAGCATTGATTGCTTTATGTTGAATATTTATTTAACAGGTATAACTCGGTATAAATAAACTGCTTTGATAAGTCAAACTAGGTCTTTACAAAATTCTTTCTCAAGACATGTGTTTAAGTTACTGATAGTTCCTTATACACGTAACTAAAGTTACAGGAAAAGGAGGGGACGTGGTATACGTAGGTACTCAACGTCATTTTTCAACGGTGGTTACCTGTGGTTATTATTGCGCATTACAAACACCTTTAAGTTTTATCATTATACAAATATGATAGAATAATAAAAAAAATTACCACATACTTATTTACAATTACAACCAATTGTGCTTGATTTTATTTTTGAGTTAGATTAGATTACTTAAAAAAGCGGCCAAGAGCGTGTCAGACACGCTCACAAATAGGGTTCCGTAATCAACGTTTAAATATCAGGTTTTTCGGCGTTACAAAGTTAATTTTGTTGCTGGTTTGTTTGCAGCTGTATGGTGACTAATCGCAAATTCAAAAACTTTAATATTTCCTTAATCCTAAGTGGTACAGTATTCGTTATAGTTTTCATGGTAACTTCATATTAAGAACTATATTCCATATTTGTTTCAAATTTTTAGCATGCATACTTTGGAAGTTACAGCTGGAAAAAATTAGTGCACAAAAACGCCACTTTTAAAAGCAAATATCTCGAGACAGAAACATTTTAGAGACTTTGTTTCAAAGAAACCTCCCCTTAGTTAGACCTATTCAACGATACTCTACTCAATATTACAGGAGAAAAAAAAAACTTTTGCCCCCCTTTCACATGTATGGAAAGGGGGTCCAAAAAACAATTTAAATATTTTTTTCCCAACATTTCTAAATTTGGGTCAACACGATCTATCTTCACACTAAATTTGATGTCGATAGCTTCAAAACTGACGAAGTTATGAGGGCGCGGCATACAGACAGACAGACAGACAAACAGACTTACCGAAATTATAAGGGTTTCTAGTAGACTACGAAACCCTAAAAAGCACGCGATAACACTACGCCAACCCGAAAAACCCCTTCTGCTGTTATAAATGAAAATGAAAAAACCGAATTTCGAAACCCGCAAATTTAACCATGACAGAAAATTTCGAAACTAACTTTAACATTTTTAGTAGGTACTTTTACACCTCGAAAAATACCAAAAACCCCACACGATAAATTTTCTTAATAAGTTTGTATTTGTACCCAAAAACCCCAATAACCCCATTCAAAATTTCAGAATAAGGGTGAGAATCCACCAGAGCTGTGCGAGTAAAATGTGTCGTACGAGGATGCGTAGCGTAGCTGTGCTGTGGAAATGTGTAGGGGTTTCCACCAGAGCTGTGCGAGTAAAATGTGTCGTACGTGGCTCTGGTGGATTCTCACCCTAAAATGTTATAATGAATATCCATTGAATATCATCTGCCACAGGGTTGCCAGACGTACGAGAAATCTCGTAACATTACGAGATTTAGAGTGTCTGTACGAGATTCAAGATTAACACAAATCTCGTACCGTTTTTTACGAGATTTTAACAAGTCTTATTATAGACACTGTAAATGGTACATTTTTAGCTTCTGAAACTGCTAAAGGCCCAAATCGTAAGGGTAATTGCGTAAATTTCGAAGCATCAAATGAAATGTACGCTAGAATGACAGCTGAAAAGCTATACGGTAAAAATAATGATGATTTTACTACTATCCCTGATGTCAAATATAATAATTAAAAATGTGATTTTATATCTCATCTCATCTCATCTAGCCATCAGGATCCCACTGCTGGGCAAAGGCCTCCCTCCCCTTCTTCCACTGATCTCGATCTTGTGCCTCCACATGCCAATTCTTAGAAAATCCGTCCAGTTCGTCTCGCCATCTGCGTCTGGGTCGCCCGCGACGACGTCTGTCGGGTCTTGGCTTCCAGTTGGTGGTAGTATGAGCCCATAATTCGTTTGGCATGCGGCAGACATGACCGGCCCAATCCCATTTGAGCTTTGCGGCTGCACGAGCCACATCAGCAATCCGAGTCTTAGAGCGCAGTGCAGTATTTCTGACTCTGTCAATTAGTTTCAGACCTAGTACACTGCGCTCCATTGCACGTTGGCAAACTTTGAGCCGGGACTTTTGAGCTTTTGTCAAAGACCATGTCTGTGCTCCATACGTGAGTATCGGAAGAATACACATGTCCATGATTTTGCGCTTTAGAGATATTGGCAGATCGCCTTTCATGTATTCTTTCATAGACCAATAGCTCCTCCAGGCGTTTTCAGTGCGTCTCGCAACTTCTTTGTCTTGTCGAGCCTGGAAGGAGACTATTTGGCCTAGATATATATATTCATGGACATATGTCATTCTTCCGCCATCTACAGTCACTCTGGTTTTGGGGCTATTTGTCATGAGCATAGTCTTTGTCATGTTCATCGTCAGTCCCGACTCAAAGCTCGCAGTGCTCAGGTCTTGGAGCATGCATTGTATCTCGGAAGCTGATTTTATATTGTTTCGTTTTAAATTTAACAGCCCCAAGCGCAAAGAACATGATTACATAATGCAGTAAATAGCATAAAGTTATAACGTTTCCTTAAGTTTCTTTAAATTTATGCTTTTACGAGATTTTTGTTGAAATTACGAGATTTTTAGCAAGCTTGGTACGAGAAAAAATTATAACCATCTGGCAACCCTGCTGCCATCAATTTATCTAAGTTCCTATCTTCTTACATTTAGATACATACACGCATACATAAATAACGCTTTTATCCCTTGTGGGGTAGGCAGAGCGTAAACGAATGTAAAAACGGCCATTTACAACACATCTAACAAAAGTTTGAGAGAAATTCAGAAGAGTATGTATCATTATAGTGATAGGTTGTCAGCCTGTCGCCTAAAATTGCAATACACCATATACGCTCAAGTCCCTTAGTCGTTTTTTACGACACCCACAGGAAAGAAATGGGGCGATGCTATTCTATGCCGGCCGGCATCACATTTATATTTACATTTAGCCTAAGTAGTAATGAAAAAGCTACTGGAGCTTTTAGAATTATATTATTTTCATATTTTGGCGAATGTCGAAAGTATCCAATATTCACTTCAAAAAACGACAATGCCAGGTTAGTAGGATATTATACAACGTGTTACAAAACAACCAATAAAGCTGAAAGGGGAAGGAAAGGTCCGTTGCAAAGAGTCAATTAACAAAAAATTAGAGCCGTAGTATCGTTTTTGAAAACTACGAAAAAAATATTTTTTATTAAATTACACTTATTTTTAATCGTGGCATCGCATCACTAATTTTGACAGCTCAAAGATCAAATGAAGTTACTGACGCGGCGAAACGCAGTTCGGCCTACATTGCTGGCTATTACATGTATGACATCAATGCAAAAAACAAAGTCAACCAGCAATGTATGCCGAAGGGGACTTTGTTCGCCAGGTAGTGTAGCACCTGACCTAGACTAGTGATGTGATTATTTCATCGACTGATGATAATGAAAAATATTCTTTTTTTTGGTTAGTTATGTAACAGGTTGTATTTCAGATATTTTTTTAAAGTCACAATTTGAGAATTTAATCCGCATTTAATATGATTCAATTTACGAAAATTTTAATAAGTTCACAGTTTTAGATACTCATTCATAAATTCATAATCATTCACAATACTCTGTATCTTCTAAACTACATATTACAATACACGTTTTTATAAAACTTGTATGATGTTGTCAGTTAACAAAAGTTCAACTACAGTATGTGCGCAAGTTCATTACCATCCTGAAGTATGCGCATCCTCATCGCACTTGCCAGTATCTAGGCATGTGCGACAAAGAGGCACATACTTTAGGATGGTAATGAACTCGCGCGCGTACTGTAGACAAGTGAAAACAAAATTTAAATTTTGAAAATTCCCACGACAATTTACTGCAGCGCCCCATAGTGAGCTGTTTGCGTGACACTTAGCTAAAAACATTCTCTAGTCAATTTTTTTTTCTATCACTGAAAACCGCATCAAAATCAGACCAGTGGTTTTTGAGATAATTGGTAACAATGGTTTGCACAAACAAATGTTTACTGCAGCACCCCCTGCTGGTGAGTTGTTTGCGTAATACCTATCTAAGAACATGCAAACTGAAATAAAAAATCTATCACTAAAACCGCATCAAAATCTGACTAGTGGTTTGAGAGATATTTGGTAACATCGGTTTGCACACACAAACACACATTCTCTCACCCCAAATGCATATACCGTCTCCGTTCCATCGTGGGTAATAGAGGAAAAGTCAATGTTGTGTCATATATGGAGGTCAAGGTGATACTAGCAGTGAAGAGGGAAGATTGAAAATTACTACATCTACAAGAGTTTGAAGAAGAAGAACAAAAGTGATTGAGACTTCACATAAAAAAGATCCAAACTTTAAAGGTCATTTATTACCCTTATCTGTAGTGAACCCAAGTGTAGGGAGCGGGAAAGAAGTCATAGATTTATTTAGAAAAAATTTAATAAAACAATTTCTGTATTCCTGTTATTTTCAACCATTTTCATTCAATGCCCTTGTATAGCCCTGCCCCAAGTTCTTGCAAAAATCAAAATTATAATAATTATATGCCCAAGAATTAAAACGTAAGTTTCTTGGACAGAGTTGAATCCACATGATTAATTATTCATAATTTATTTGTTGCTTTTAACAGGTATACATAAGGTCGTATATTTTATGTAGAAAAAGAATCATTCCAAATCATGCCAAATCCCAAATAAAAGACATTGTTTCAGCTTAGTCACAATGCTGTTTGCTCATTACCTCAGGTTTGTGTCAACCCTTGTCTTTCCATGCCCTTGTAATAAAGCCTTGGCCTAAGTTTATTATCATTTTAATCCTTATGTAGGCGCATGGGGTAGTATACACCCCATCGCATGTCAAAAGTTTAGCCTCTAGTCAAGAATTTAGCCTCTGTTCTTTTGTTATAAATATAATATACCCTCTTTATAATTTTTTTTTATAAAGAGGGTATACCACTAGGGAGTGCAATCTTGATCTCGTTAGATCTCGAAATCACCGAGATCTCGAGCTATTTTTCGAGATCTCGATCTCGAACTATTTTTCGAGATCACAATCTCGAAAAAGGAAATATCGTTTCAGAAAAATCCTTCGAGATCTCGACAGTATCCGTCGAGATTTTGAACGAGATTTCGAGATTGAGTTTAAATTCATAGACTTGTTTCTTGATTTTCGAAGCTAAGTTTCCGGTGTCTAATGGTCTATCCCGAGCGTATTATTTATTCAGCAAAAGAAGATTGCTGTTGTAAAGCATTTATAGGAAAATCTAATAAAATGGACAGGTTATAAAGAGGCCCCAAGTCGGCAATTTTTTAGACATTGCCAGCGAGACTCAACTTTCATTCTAAGGCCAATGTGATTTTCCATACTAAAACTGTTGACAGAATACGAAACTGCCAAAACCATTCAACTGACATGCCATCGGCACCCAACTGAAACATTTCTTATTTAACAGACTTCGGGCTCATAAGTTATAAGAGATGGGACATACTACTGACACAGAGTGAGGCAAAGGCAAAGCACTACTAGTGAGGCAAAGTCAGTCAAAGCTCGGGGAGCCGGGATCGCGTACCTGGGTAACACACCATAACTTTCGGCCTAGAAGTTGAGATGTGTTTCTTATTTAATTTAATGAAATAATGTGGGGTGTAAACTACCCCACGCGTCGCGCCTACTTACGAAACTTTTTTGGCGTGCCATCTTACGCCTTATCATAATTTTTATACTGCCCAAGAATTCAAACAAAAGTTGTACTGTTTCTTAGACTGACTTGAATCCACATAATACATAATTAATTTATTGTAATCAAAAGGTATACATTTGATGCAACACTGTATTAGGTTCATCTATAAAAAACGAGGTTTCACACAACACTATAAAGTGTTGTAAGGAAAAATTGAACCTTTATTGAAAATTATATTGTATTGTTAGAACTGTGAATGTTAGTGGAACAGTGGACCTTATAAGCAATATCATAAACAAACATTAAATGTGATGAAAGAATCTTTTCTCAAGCAAAGATTGATAACAGAATGATGACTAATCCTACAGACATTACACAACATAAATAATAAGCTCATAAGCTCAAATGTGCATATTATAAGTGTAAATTTTGGTAAACCCTATTGGAATATAAGCATGAGCTACAAATAAGCATCAAAAAATTCAAAACGAGTCTTATAATGAAGAAATTGAAGAAATAATAAAACTAATTTGAGGCTTTTGAGATCTATTTTCATAGTGCAAAAAACAAGTTTTATACAGGACTTACCATTCGAGCATTCTCGACGAGGGGTCTGATCTCCCTGAAGACGCTGTTGAGACGGTCTCCGAGCCCTAAGTTGGCCCTGTTGGCTGCTCCAGCGCGAGGAATCGAATCCAGTCGGTGCAACGCATTATTTCGAGGAGTACCCTCCGGTGGAACCTCGTCGTCGATTTCGAGCGTCACCTGGTTCGTCTGCGCCATCGATTCTCACTAAATAACTACAAAAAATAATCAATTTCTAAGATTTACATCCAAAAAACTCTCATTTTCCAAATATTATGAACAAAGCACGAAGTTCGCGTTTGACATTTACTTGACAGATGAGTTTTCGTCCAAAAATTAATTAAAAAAAAATATCGGCAAAGAGAAAGCTCGTCGTGCTGCCTTGTCCTTGTCATGTGTGTGGGATGTGCGTGTGGGAGTAGAACTTGTGAAGTGTGGGACACTGCTCGACTGATAACTCATTGAACCCTTCCTAAGTACGCTTGTGATATATTGTAACGAGCGCCGTTAAAGTTATCGTAAATAATCCAGACCGATGGTTTCACGTGCTTTCCGAAGCACGGGACCACATTTCTTACCGACAACAAGGTGGTTAAGTTAAGTTACCTGATACTGATTCACAGAAGATATGGATTATAAACGGCGACTGTTCACTTAGCTAAAAACATTCTCTAGATTATAAACGGCGACTGTTCCATATGTGGGAGGGAGAAAGCATGAACGCCTGATGTATGGAAGAGCCTTAGTGCGAGTGAGAAAGCATGACATCCATCCGCCATTATGTGGGCGTCCGCGCATGAAGGGTCCAGTTGTCGGCTTTTAGTTTCCGAGATATTTGCGTTTTTATGAAGTTGGGTGAAAATGTGTCATTTTGAGATTGTGAAAGAATATTATTATACAAACAATTTACTACAATTTCATGTAATCAACACTTTTAAGTTTTGTTTCTAAGTATGTTTTTAAATGATAAAGTTTAGTGAAAAGGGTCCAGATGTCGGCAAGTCTTGACAAGTCGGTGTTTTCATGACTGGGTTTAGGTATTTAACGTAAATACTGTTTGTACTATCACTCTGAACTGGAGTGGACAACGTCAGGTCGACATAACGATATTTCGACATAATTGGCATCTCAACAGATCTCGATACACGTTATCTCGACACATGCGATCTCGACACACGCCTTCTTGACACACAGTAGGTATATCAACACACGGTATCTTGCCACACGTTATTCCGACACATGTAATCTCGACACACGTTATCTCGACTCACGTTTTCTCGACAGCGTTAACTCTACCACGTTAAACTCAACACACGGTATTTCGACACACGATATCTCGACACACATTGTCTCGACACGTGTTATCTTGACACATGCAAGGTGTGGCAAGCTTCGGCAGGGTTGGAGCAAGCTTTAGCAGAGTGGGGCATGGTGAGCTAAGATGAGGCAAGGTGGGGCAGGGTGAGGCAAAGTTTGGTGGGATGGGGAGAGATGAGATAAATACAAAATGATTTGGTGGTGGTTAGTACGACTGCCTGCCACGCAGAAAGTTACGGATTTAATTCCCGGTGGGGTCACTCACAATGTTGATATTTATCAGTTATCACTTTGTGCATTTGTTCCCAGTCTGGTTAGGACATTGCAGGTTGATTAGGCTGAACCACCTGATTGTTCGAAAAGTAAGATGGTTCCTTGCTTCGGATGGGCACGTTAAGCCGACGGTGCCGGTTTTATGCTGTGGAAATGCTTAACTGTGGTGGACTTACCGCCACCATACGGGTGGCCTTGGCTGTTTGGGTCGGGTTTATCCCTCGGTCGCCTCGTATGACCCCCACGGCAAGAGAGGGGGTGGTGCTATCTTTGTTGCCGTCTATGATGGCGGTCGTTACACAACCATGTCAGAGGTCTGCTACTTGTAGTAGGCGGTTGAAAACTCTGATACCAAGGTCCATCGGGTCGTTGAACGACTCGGTGTCCGACACGAAGAGAGAGATTTGGTGGTCTGGTTCATTTTGTGTTGGAGGCCAGAAACTTTTTTCATATCCCATAAATTGGTAGGGACTAGGGACTATCAGTTTCTTTGAGGAAGTTGTAGGCCTTGCCATTATCTAGATTTTTGTAGATATCTGTCTTACTTTAAACACGTTTATTTCGACAACTATGCATGGTAGACTACCTGTTGCTTCGAAAAAGTTGAAGGTCTTGACGAGATCCACAATTCAGGTGACAGCTGTCAAACTAAAACCTCGTTAGTCCTGGGAACCATGCATGCTAGGCTATTATTTTCTTTAAGAAATTTGTAAGCCTTAACAAGATCTACGATTTAATATATTTTTATTGTGATCTTGTCATTAAAATAATCGACATCGTTATGTCAATAAGGACAAAAATTGCTTGTACTATATTTTTCGACTCGACTAACAATTTTAAAGCTAATAAAGTGCTACAAGCAATTTTGATCTTTATTGACATTTGTCTTATTTTGTTTAAATAAAATTTGGTTATTATTTTTAAATATAGCACATTTAGTAGCCATGTGGTGGCGGCAGAGTAGAATAGCACCACCCCCTCTCTTGCCGTGGGGGTCATACGAGGCGACCGAGGGATAAACCCGACCCAAACAGCCAAGGCCAACCGTATGGTGGCGGTAAATCCACCACAATTAAGCATTTCCAAGGAGGGTTGACGTCTGGTAGGCGGCCGGTCGTAAAATTAAGCCAAATCCTTTTTCAACACGATTTTGTGATCATCAAAACGTGTTGCGCCGACCCCAAGTAATTGGGATAAGGGCAGGAAGGCATTATAGAAGAATTTCTAAAACCCGAGTTATGCTAAGCTATGTCAATAAGGTTCAAAATCACTTGCACTACTTGTTTCTGTTGGAGAAAAAAAATATGGTTTAGGCAATTTTCAAAACACATTTACAATATTGGTAAAAGAAGTAAATAGCAAGATTCACAAAGGCGGACTTAACGTGTGTCGAGATACTTTGTGTTGATTTAATGTGTGTCGAAATAACGTATATCGAGGTAACGTGTGTCGAGATACCGTGTGACAAGATGCCGTGTGTCAACATACATATAAATTAAGTTGTAAGTGTAAAATAATACGTTACGCTATAGTTTTTTTTGGGATTTTAGTAAATACCAAATCTCTGAACGCTAGCTAAAGTGTAGCATAAAAAAGGTCCACTTGTCGGTGTTTCATAAAATCTTATGGAAATCTATAAAATTTCGTATAATTTAATACTTCATATTTAATCTAACAGTACAAAAGGCAAAAGAGAGTTCTAGGACACCATAGGGCTGTTAGTATCTGGTCAAAACATTATGTACTAATACCTTGCAATAAAAGGTACCAGAAGTCGGCTTTAGTGTTTTCTGAAATCCACACGCTTGATTTTCTTACCTTGATTTAATAAAAAAAAAAACTAGTCCATTTCTTTGTAAGAAGCAAAGTCAATATTAAAAAATCTGAAAATTAGTATAAATGAGACATTTTCTTAACTAACTTAATTATAAGAAAGAAAGAAAATAAACCTTACAAAAATAAATGAAATCCCACCCAAAACATAAATGTGAAAGGCTGCCAAGTTCGATAATATTGGAATGCTTCGCCTATAAAAGAAGTGAGATCTAAATAAGTACCAAGTTCCATACACAGACCTCAGTTAAAAATAGTTACAGGAATGCACACTTGATTTTCCGCAGTTTGGAAAGTAGATTCTGAATAATTATCATATTAAAATACCTAAAATTCTAATACTTACATAAACGCAAACCTGTTTTTTCAGCAGTTTCCTTATAACATTTTTTATTTATTTTTTCTGTACTTTTTAATGATATAACTTGGCAAGTTTTCACACACTTTGTTATAAACCTACTAAACGCAATGAGTCAAGTATATGATTCCACCAAACAAAAATATTTGGCTGACTTAGGTATTACCCCGTGGTATTACCAGTCGCTCGGATCGAGGCGTGGGAATCGAACCTACGAACTCAGATTAAGAGCCCAAGCAAATAGGTACCTTAATATAACTTAATCCTTCAGTTCAGTGTACCTACTGTTGTACAAACCTGTAGCTGCGTTTTTTTAATCATTATCATTAGTTAGGTACCTACAGGGTGATACTAAATGACAAAAGATAATAAAACTAAAACATCAAATATGACGATAATTTAATATATTTTAGTCAATAGACCACAATGAATTTCTAGCTTTCGATACAATGAGCAATAGATTAAATTACCTATTATTATAACTTCGAACTCACATTTTCAGCATAACACTTTTTCAGTCTTTGATAATTTTAGGCTCGTTGCCGTCGCAGTGACGGTTACCGTTTAATCATCCAATCCTTGTTTTCATTTTGTATTTACTATTTTAACATCGTACTACTCACAATAAAATACCCAACTTATACGATATAATTTGGGCTTAAAATATTTCAAAATTAATACACCACGCATCGGACTTGTAAGGTAAAATGAACGGTCGATTAATCGATTTGGCACTATTCAGCACTCACGCTTCTGTGTCAGGTTTGAGCGCGAGGACACCCTGAGCGTATAGATCCTTAACCGCTTCCAGCAGGCGAGTTTCCGCCCGAGGATCTCCTAAGGCCACGTCCACACTGCCGGCACACAACAGCAGCGCCCTCAAAGCAGCTCGAGGCCAATCCGGCATCAGTCCACGGCGCACTATCGTCGCCGATGAAGACGCCCCTAGTCTGGCACACTCCTCCTCTAAACGATTACCGTAATCCTCTATCAGTTTGTCGCCCACGGCCCTTCTCATGTCAGGAGTCAACGACGACAGCAGCAGCAACGCGACGTCATCCATCGGCCTCCCGAGCGACACCATTTGCCAGTCTAAAGCTATGCATTCACTTTTGCCTTTATGCTCCCGGAATAATAAGTTACCGCTCCAGAAGTCAGCGTGTGCAAGCGGCGCGGGTTCAGCAGGCCTCAGAAGAGTGCCGAGTAAAGAAGGTGCGCGCGCACTGAGTGCTGACACTGCTGCTGCTTCATCCACACAATCCGGTCTCCCTCGCAGAAACCCTTCGAGTTGTGGCAGTCCTCGTTTAACCAGCCGTAAGTATCCGGCTGCTGCCCGTTCACACGGAAACAGGAAGTCGAATCTCTGGTCGAGAGGGCCTTCCCTCTCACGAAGGGCAAGCGAGAGGGCGTGAAGGCGAGCGGCGGCGTGTAGCGCTGCCCTCGCACGCTCTTCACTTAGACCCTCTGCGAAATCTGCAGCCTCATATCCAGCTGATGTGACGTCTTCTAGCACCAGTTCACTGTCGCCTCCGATTTCATCTAGAAAATCAGAAACACTCAGTTAAAAAGATAGTCAGATAGTCATTTAATTTTTACTCAGTTTGCCACTAATGTGCCGCAATATTCACAAGGCAGATGCACAGTGTTTAGATATTGAGAGTGAGAGCATTCTTCAGTAACGAGAACATAAAAATACCACTGTGGCTCATTTTAAATATCTAGACGCTGACGTTTGTGCATTGTACACTTAAAAATATCCAATCAAAATACCACGCTCCGTCATACACCACTGATGTTGTCACGCCCGTATTTACCTCCGAGGTAGGCAGAGTTTCAATGAGTCACATGACGTTAATTTTGTAGCATTTATTGTAATAATTTTAGAGAGTAATAGAATAGAAATTACCACAAATTACCTGGTAATCGAGCCTTGATACACTTTGGCACTGGCAGTCCTTGACCGGGCCCAAGAGCTTCTTCAGCTAGCCTGTTCAGAGCTGGGGCCAGTTCAGTGTAGAAGAGGATTTCTCTGGTGTCGAATTGAGCTTCAGCCACAAAGAGCCGACCGAAGGGGTCTCTAGGCGGAAGCTTGACGACCAAAGGCAACGATTTGCTTTCGCCTTTTTCTTCGTAGCAGACGGTGACCGCTAGAACCCTGCTGAGAGCGCCGGCTACTCCGGCTCGGGATTCTACGTGCACCTATGGAAAACAAAAATGTTTTATTCAGTTCACTGCTGGACATGGGCCTCCCTCTATCCCTCTATCCAGATTTACAGAGAGATTAAGTATTGACGTCAGCTTTAAACACATTTTGAGAAAGTAAGGAACCATACGAAATACGGATAAGGTTTAAAAGTCCTAAATTCATTGCATTAGCGATAGCACGGTGATCTAAGTGTGGACTAATTTAACGCAAGTTAGCAGTAGGTATTTAAGAAATCAATTAAATTAACTCTGATTTAATCTACTGATTTAATTTATATGAAAGTGTTAAAATATGATAAAGGGATAAATATATTGCGATACATAATTAATTAATTAGACATATTACTATAGCATCGGGTAGTCGCGTGCAGGGTGCAGGTACGATCGCGAACTCTAAAGCTTCTAAAATATATCTGGAAATCTTTTTCCAAATATGGGTCAAACAACGGGGTCGAATAAATAGCACACGTTCTAAAAACAATTTGACCTGCTTTGTTTCATATGTGTAAATGTTGTGATTTCGTATATTGTTTTCACGAGTAGTTACTACGAGTAGAGTACTATGGAGAAGTACATGTCACTTCGTCCCTGCAGGTAATATTTTCGCTTTTTTTATCCCCCTGTATCTGTTTACTAAACATACTTATGTACGGCTTATTCGGTAAATAAATAAAATTACACTTAATAGAAAAAAAATTACGTACCTAATATAGGTACCTACATTGATATCATAAAATTATACCTACTTATAAGTTAACGTACCTAGGTCTTGCGTCTTAGTACGGTAGGCACGCAGGTGCTACATGTTTTTCAATATCAGGGACATTGATCAACAATTATAAAAAATCGAGAGATGAAAGAAGAGACGACAGTCATAGGTACCTCATGCGGCGAAACCACACCCTCTCCAGCGAGCAGCTCCCGAGCCCACTCCTCAGTGAGCGCTGCATCTCCATCTTCCACCTGCGGCTCGCAGTCAGAATCCTCGCTGCCGCTACTCGGCGCCTCCGACACCGCCGTGCTATCGCCCTCCGCACTCGCCTGCATCTTCACCCAACAACACACATCGCTAAAACCAAATGTTTTTATTTTTTATGAGGAATGGCTCTATCGGTCGGCGTGCGGCGGCCGGGTTGCGGCGGGGCTCGGGCGCCGCGCATGCGTGCTCGTGCCCTCAATTATTCAGCGGGACTCCCGACTCCCTGCCGTGTCGCGCTGATGAATCAGGCTGCAGATTACGTGTGCTATGTCTACTTACCTAGCTGGCCGGTATGCGCCCGACGCGACGTTCGCTGTGCGATGCGATACGCTTGGAATAATGATTCAGACACGCTTCCTTGGGTACTCGCTATTTTGTTCGGTGGAAAAAGAGTTTTGTAGTTAAATGATAGGTACTGGTACGTAAATATTTCTCAGTCCTATTGAGGAAGTCATGGCGAGGACTTGATGTGACCTGACTCCTGATGCAAATCGTTTTTTTAGTTATTAAAAATTAAATACTTACAATACAGTTGATATACAGTTTAATAAATAACGAGAATACACACAATACACTTTCATTGAGATGATGAATGAAATTATACCAGTCGTTTACATCATATCTCACCACCATCAATCAAGTATGAACCCACCACGGTAACAACAAACAAACAATATATATATTTGCCGTGTCATGCCGGCTTAGAATAGCATCACCCCATTTCTTTCCTGTGGGTGTCGTAGTTAAGAAGCGACTAAACATTTCATGCAACTTTAGGCGACAGGCTGATAACTTGTCACCAATGCTTGTCATGCACGACAATAGCTAAAACGGCAAAATATTCGCCAGACGTGGCGATAACGACCGTATTTTTACCGCCGTTAACGCTCTGCCTACCCCGCAAGGGATAAAGGCGTGATGTATGAATGTATTTATATTTATTTAACATATTTATATTTTTAATCCCCCTTTCTTTTAAAACCATATGCCGTTCGTAAAATGCCACTAAAACTTTTTGTGCATTACAAAATACGAAACACCATTTTAACACCCTGTATGTAAATTACGTCGTAAGAATTGGGCAAGAAAAACGCATTTTCTACATGTTTGGAGCAAATATTACAAAAAAAGCACGCTATCATTTTGACAGATCGATTTTGTTATCAGCAGTGTTGCCAGATCGTCCTAAAACGGACTGTTCCCATCCCTTTTTGTAATGAACCGACTTTTTTCTGTCCGTTTGCTTCCACCACCGTCCGTCCCTTTTTCGGACTACCTGTTTAGGCAGACCACTTTTTGGTACTGAAACGATTTCAGTGACAATTGGTAAAAGAAAAGAAGGAAGTGTTTTACGGTCGCTCCATCAGCGTGATGAGATGTGTGACATACTGACATATGACGTATGCGTATTTCACCCAGAAATTTAAAGTTTTCTTCAAACAAAGAATAGCTCTTTCTAGATTTAGTAAAAACGTTGACAGAGAGTTAACGAAGGTGATTTTCAAAACCTGTCCATTTTGAAAGGAGACCAAACCGTTCGAAATCGGTTGAGTGGTCTGGCAACACTAGTTATCTGTCGTCGGTGCGCTTGGTGGTGTGGTGTAGGAATTTTAGTAATTTTAGGATAATTTAGTCGAATTTAAGACAAGTAACAATGGGAAAAGAAAAATCAAAGAAACGGAAAAGGTCCACGTCCACAGAGGACAGTTCTAGTTCTAGCAGTTCCGATTCTTCACGAGAGAAAAAGAAACTTCGCAAGTTGAAAAAGAAACTCAGGAAAGAGCAGAAAAAGACTGAAAAAGCGCTCAGAAAGAAGTTGAAAGAGAAGAAGAAGAAGTTGAAAGAGAAACGCAGGAGTAAGAGTGATAGTTGTAGCAGAGACGAGCCCGCGAAAACTGACGATGCGGCCGCCGACATACCTATCGGTTTGCAATCAATATTTCCTACATTCACATAAGTTTATCTGATGTTAATTCATACAGTCTAGTAAAAATAGCTGCTGCAATAACCTTTATCATTGTTAGTGCTTATCTGCTGTCGGTGTGTCCTAAAAATTTGAAGTAAACAAGCTCTAAACAGTACCAATTTTGGTGTTTTCCCAGAGTTAATGGAGCGCTCGAAAGCAATGGCCCCAATGACCAAAGAAGAATGGGAGAAGAGACAGAGTGTGGTCAGAAGAGTCCTCGACGAGGAATCTGGAAGATACAGGTTATTCTATCATTCTTGTTCTTTTATTCTGCATGAAATGCTACCTCAAATAATCATAGTGCTATTGGTATCTCAAATAAGCAGTGATAGATCAAAGTTTCATAGGTCCTGGGTTCAAATCTTTTGATTTATGGCCACCGTGAGTTAATGTAGCCCTAGAGCAGCAATAACCCAACCATGGTCTATGGAGACACTATAAGTCCTTTGTCCAGCAGTGGATGATTCTTGGCCATTGACGATGATGTTTTTAATTATTTTTTTTCTGTTGATACTTAGACCAACAGTGATGGTACTATTACTAAGTAAATATCAGATGGTTTTTATTTATTTACTCACTGCAACCTGTTAAGATCTATTGTAAAATTCTGGGTTGAGTATTTCTTTTTATTTCTTACCAATTTTTTTTTTATTTTCGCACGTTTCTGTGCCTCAGTTGTGCGTTGGTTCCAGGTTGATAAAAGGCGATGGCGAAGTGCTCGAGGAGATTGTGTCCCGAGACAGACATCTGCAGATCAACAAACAGGCCACCGCTGCAGACGGAGCCTTCTTCCAGGCTAACACGGTGGAAAAAAGGAGGTTATGATTGTAAGGCCTCAAGTATAAGAGATATTAGACTTTGTTAACAGAGAACTTATTTAAATATTTGCATTATTGAAAATCTAATACATTTATGTAAGTATTTGAAAACCAATATTTTTTTCTAAGGCTTGAATAAGTAAATAACTTGTCACTATACAGCTTATCTTAGTAACTGTTACTTAAGGAAGAGTGGTGCCTCCAAACACAGGCTTTTTAGCTTAAATGGAGGTCCCGAACAATATTTAAGTTAAGCATCTTTTGTAAAGAACAATAATTTTTTTTTTTTTATTTATTTAAATAAGATTTTTTGCATTTTATGTATGTAGATGACTCTTCTAAAATGTATGCATGTTTTACTGTAATCAAAGTCCATCACAATATTATAGGCCTCAAAGAAGATAAGAGACATAAGTTCTCTGTTAGGAAAGACTACCTCAAGCGGTTCTGATCTTTCGCCTACCTCAAGCAAGCATGCCTCAACAAAATTTACATATTCTAAAACTTATCCATCTACTTTGCCATTTACATATTTACAAAGAAATGTTGTATTACATGGTACATTATCTAAGATTAAATTAAATTAAATGCTTTAGGCTCGGCGCACACCTAGCGACCTAAGCCTCGCTCTATAGAATAGCCAAGTGACTAGGAACACTGTCAGTACTAAAAATAAGTCAAGATTGCAAGTAAAAAATCCTTTAACGCCCGATGCCTTACATCTTGCAAGATAAATTCAAACTTATTGCAGTTGTAAGAACGGAAGGGTTTCAGTTGGCTATTGAAAACGACGCATTTGAATGCTAGATGCGCGCTGATTATTAGGTGCGTCCACACTGAGCGAGGCTGCTCGGGTGCTCATTGCCTCGCGCAGCAAATGAGCAAAAAATTACGAGGCTAACCCGAGCCATCGCACGCTCGTGCTCGGGCGAACGCGCGGGCTGAGCCAAAATCAACGCTCCTCAGAAGTTTGCCTATTAATTTATTTAGGTGTCCAAATTGAGCCGAACTTGGCTCGCCTGCGCACGAGCGTTTGCCGCGCGAGGCACCGAGCATCTGAGCAGGCTCGCTCAGTGTGGACGAGCCTATTACCAGACGTGCTTATTGAGGTGACTTTGGCCGGCGACTTATCGGATACACGTGGTAAAGAAGGAGAGATCCATGTGTCGCCGAGCAACAAAGTCGCCTGTGTGCACGCGGTATAGTTTGTGATAGGTGTATTTGAATTATGGTTTTAATTAGCATAAACAGTAAGTTCAAAGCCAAGTACCTTGTTTTGTTGTAATTATAAATTAAGCTTCCATTTCAATGTTTCAATAAAGATTTGAAAAATAAATGGTTCTTTGATTTTTATCTAGTTTGAATTTGAAGTAGATACATAATAAGAAAGCACACAAATAACAACTAAGCATTGCTTAATAAATAATTTATTGTTTTACTTATAGTAGACATTTAACATGACTTTTTCATCTCCAATCTTTTTCAGAATGTCGATTTCGTAATTTGTCCATACATATAAAATCCGTGAAATTTTACTACTTTGGCATTTTTTTAAAACATGTTAGTTACTCTGGTGACATTTTGCTCCAGAGACATTATTTTACGCTTGTGACATACTATAATGGTATGCTACCATACGAGAGTATGACATTGCACTGACATGATGTGCCACTATGCCTATGTCCAAACATGAGACATAGCGCCTTTTGAAACTGTTTCTATTAATGTATGAAACAGAAGAGACCATGTGTACACACGTGAGACGCGCGTCGCATCTATGACGGCCGACGCGTCACACGTCTCATGTGTGAAATGAAGATAGTGTCTTACGGTTTGAAATCTCATGACATTTAGCAAAATTACAATTTTAAAGAAATTGGGTAACAACTGGTTTTAGAAGATGTTGTAAATGTTACTACAGGTCACAGGAGATAGATTGTGATGTTCTATAGCTCGTCCCTCTCTGTCTTCTCGCTATCCTCGTCCTTGTCGTTCAGCTGCTCTGTGACAAGCGTAATGAGGCTGTCAAGCGGTCGCCCGCCGTGCTCCACGCCGACTATCTTCTTGTTCTTGTATAGAATTAGCGTGGGCAGGCCATTGATCTAGAAAAATTTATAAAATCATGTATTTTCTCAAAAATAAGTAGGAACAAAGTTATAACAAATAATATTATAACGATACACACTATAGAAATCTTAACTTACTATTACAAATTAAACAAACTTGTGAGACTGGAGAAATAAGTATGTTGAATAAGTAACTGTTGTTTTGACAACCGATATGGCGCTGCGCTATAAGTTAGCTACGCGAAGATCCTGTGTTTGAATCCATTAGTACATACAGGGTGTTAGGGACGGTGTAACGAAAACTTTGCAGGCGTGCTCAGACCATGAAACTGAACAACTTTTACTATGGAGCCAATGGTGGGAAACGAAAAAAAATTTCCGACCTCCCATACAAAGTCAGTCAGCTGATCGTGAATTTTGTATGGGATGTCGGAATTTTTTTTTCGTTTACCACCATTGGCTCCATAGTAAAAGTTGTTCAGTTTGATGGTCTGATCATGCCTGCAAAGTTTTCGTTACACCGTCCCTAACACCCCGTATAGTACAGATGTAACCCTCGATCGAGACCCTTAATCATATCTTGCGACGCCTACGAGAACGAAATGATACATGTTGCAAAATAAAAACAAAGTTCATTTTTATGTCAATTAAACTATGGTCGTTCGAATAGGCCATATTTGACAGCTGTCAAACCCATACCAGAAGACATATCAACAAAGAAAAATTGACCTTATATCATAGCATTAACATGATTTTGAAAGCTGTCAAATATGGCCTGTTCAAACGATTGTACTAAAGTTTTCATTTAGTATTTCATTTATGTATGTAACAATTTTACGATAAGCATATCGAACCGCGCTATTACTTATAAAAAGCGTAACATAACTAATAATTGATAGTTACCTTGAAATAACATAGAAGTATAAATATTTACCTATTGGGATTTTAAGCCAGGTATTCATTTGGCACAAAATCCCTGATACTTTGTATCATAGACAATGTTTATGGACAATGTCCCCAATGTGTACGCTTTTTTTCGGGAACTTTGTTCGGGGACATTGTTTAAAACACGTCCACATTGGGAACATTTTGTTGGGAACTTTGTGTCATATAAAAACTTCTGGGATTTTGTCCCCAATGAATACCCGCCTTTAATGCACTCACAATGCTAATTATTCTCATAAATAAAAGAAATTGATAAAATGTCATGCATAGACTGGGGCTCGAACCCGGACCGCGTGGGTCAACTTCCCACCGCTATGTCACTGAGCTATCGATGCACCGATCGATGCTTTCCAAATTTCAATCTCTTGATGCTCGACACCAAGCGACCATTTAGTAGAAAGTGTTTACAACTTTATTACCTGAGCCCCAGTCGATGCATGACATTTTTTCAATTTCTTATTTTGCACTGTCTCCCGTGTTTGGAGGGCATGTCCCGGTTGCTGTCTATAATTGCAGTCCTTACACAACCATGGCAGAGGCCTGCTACTTGCAGTAGGCCGTTGAAAAACTCTGAAACCAGGGTTCATCGGGTTGTTGAACAACTTGGTGAACAACTCGAAGAAGAATTTCTTATTTTAACTTACAAGTACTTACCTTTTCCATTTCGCAGATGGGCTTAGACCGGACACAGTCCACGTCTGCTATAAGCACTCTAGATTCGTTCTGGAACTTCTCGCCTAGCTTGATCCAGAGCGGACTCAGTTGCATGCAATGGGCACACCTGTAATTCAAACAAAAACATAGTACATTTTTACATCATTGTACAATTAATAACAGTACTACTTCAAGTTTAAGTTTGTCAGTGCCGTGGCTTATCGCTGTAATAATGGAAGAGCCGACTGCAGAAATGCCTATCTCATCAGGATGAAGGATTATCAAAAAATATCGATTATTTTCATCTTTCGGCAGGATTGGCTCTAGCAGACCTACGTCTTTCGACTTGTTTACGTGTCAGTTAACGTTCTAAAGTTAGCCTATTGTGGTACCCGATGAGATAGGTATTTCTACAGTCGGCTCTCCCACTATAATGCTGTCAAATTATGTTTCAACAAATAAATAGGTAAATAGTTTAATAGTGCTTTGCGCGTTGTAGCGGCTAAAAATACTGCCACCCCTAATCCACTCTGGGTGTATCGTAAAAGGCGACGTATAGTTTTTGACCTCGGCTGAGTATCTGTCGACTATATGGTCAAACGCATGGTGGCGGTGATACCACCTATAATAACATTCCCAAAGAGGGTTAACGTCAGGCAGGTGGCCGCAAATAAAACATTGCAAATCTTTTTGCTACATGATTTTGTGCTCTAACAAAACATGTTGCGCCGACCCCAACTGATTTGGGACCAGGACAGGCAGATTATGATAGTTTGTACTTTTGGTAAAAGTTATCATCTCTTACCAAGGAGCAAAGTAGTTGATGAAGACGATATCCTTCTCCAGGAATGTTTCGAAGGTCTCCTCCGTGACCCTGGCGACGGGAAGCGCCTTCTTCTTCTTCATGAACTTGTCAGGGTCGTGGTTCTCAGCGAGCATCACACGGCAATCTAATCCGACATTACACGGCAATCTAATTTGGCATCATACGGCAATGTAACCCGGCGTCAAAAGGCAATATAAGCCGGCATCGCACCGCTATATAAGCCGGCATCACAAGGCAATGTTTCCCGGCATATCACGGCGATGAAACCCGGCATCACACGGCAAAGTAAACCGGCATGACTAGGCATCATCTCTTACCAAGGCGCAAAGTAGTTGATGAAGACGATATCCTTCTCCAGGAATGTTTCGAAGGTCTCCTCCGTGACCCTGGCGACGGGAAGGGCCTTCTTCTTCTTCATGAACTTGTCGGGGTCGTGGTTCTCAGCCAGCAGCATCTTCTCCACGTATTCCTTCAGGTCTGGCAGAGTGGTCGCGTCTGATACACCCATCTGCGGATATTCACGGATAAAGACGTTATTTTACACATTATTTTTAAATGAGATGGGCGCGCATTTGTCTGGTATGATGTTTACATTAAGCCTACAAACGTCCTAGGGCTTTTATCACACAAGCGATTTACAAGCGAATGCGGAACGGAGCGGACGCCCGACGGATGCGCAGCGAATTCGTATTTGTATTGAAAACGTTGCGAAACCAACGCGCCAACGAATGCGCTGCGCATGCGTCGGACACCAGCTCCTTTCCGCATTCACTCGCAAACAGCTTGTATGATAAGGCAAAAACTGCACAGCTTTATTGCCGCGGGACACTGTTGACAAACAAACACCGTCCACACACCTTTCAAATGCTGCAGACACAATGTTTTACACATTGAAATCGTCACCGGAAACACACGTGAAGTAGCCGCGGCGATATACACGCGTGAAATTGTTGATATACAAAGTTGAGCACTAATATTACCTTAATAAAATTGAGCTGTTATACTAGCGCCATTTCAAGCGCGTCGTTTTAGTGGCATTTACATAGAACCCTATTTATAGCATAAAAAAGGCTCTTACAATTCTGCCGTTGACGATCCACATCAAGTAGGGGTACTGTTTGATGTCGAACGTCTTGCACGTCATCGCGTTCTCCATGCAGTTCACTTTGCCGATCTGGATGTACTCGTTGTGGGCGTACTGCACTGCTAGCTCCGCCCACGTCGGCGCCAGCCGCTAGAATGAAGGTAGAACCACGTACATACATATATCACGCCTATTTCCCTTGTAGGGTAGGCAGAGCGTAAAAGGCTACAAAACAGCCTTTTACACTACGTCTGACAAAAGTTTGAGAGACATTCAGATGATTGTGTATCACCATAGTGACAGGCACCTTAGCCACCTAAAATTGCAAAACCACATACATACATATATCACGCCTATGTCCCTTGAGGAATAGGCAGAACGTAAAAGGCTGCAAAAACTGCCTTTTACGCTATCACTACCCATCATCGCCGCCGCCTTCATCTATACATACTCTATACATATAATAAAACAGTAACGAGTACCAAGTCTGTACATGAAATAGATTCAAAAAAAGATTTTTGTTTTGGATTATGTTTAAGATAAAGATCTCAAAACAAAAGCTAAAAAAATTTTTGTCTGTTTGTCTGTCTGTCTGTCTGTCTGTCTGTCTGTTTGGTTGTTATTCTTTACCTAACGCAAAAAGTACTAAGCAGATTGTTACCAAATTTTGTATCGTGGTAGCTTATTACTCGGGTCAACATTTAGGATACATTTTACTTCGGGAAAATCTCTCATTACAACGGGAAAACGCAGGTAAGTTTTTTACAATCTATCCTATTGAGTGGGGTATCGTTGAATAGGTCTTTCAAAAATAAGTGCAGGTTTCTTAGAAACAAAATCGATTAAATGTTCCTGTCTCGAGATATTTCCTTCTAATGATTAATTTGTAGTACATGTTTGCTTTGGGAAAATTAGTATGAAAACCTTCGTGGATACGGTGGATACGAATGCTTGGTAGATTAAAAAGTTAGATGTAGTGTCTATGTGGAAATTGTACCAAAATCTTGGAAGCTTGCCAATGTGCAACCTGTGCCCAAGAAGGGTAGCCGTGCCGACCCTAGCAACTATCGACCGATCGCCATCACTTCCGTACTCTGTAAGGTTATGGAAAGAGTTCTGAACTGCAAACTGCTTTCGTACCTCGAAGACAATGATCTTCTCAGTGATTGTCAATATGGCTTCCGCCGAGGGCGTTCCACGGGAGATCTTCTAGTGTACGTAACGCATTGCTGGGGCGAGGCCATTGAAAACCACGGCGAAGCAATAGCAGTGTCGCTGGACATTTCAAAGGCCTTCGATAGGGTGTGGCATGCGAGTCTGTTGAGCAAGCTTCCAGCGTACGGCATACCCACTGGCTTCTGTAGCTGGGTGGCTGACTTCCTGAGTGAACGGTCGATCCGAGTGGTCATAGACGGCTGCTCCTCTGACCTCAAGGCTATTGACGCCGGAGTTCCTCAGGGTCTGTACTCTCCGCGACGCTTTTCCTGCTGCACATCAATGACCTTCTATCTTCAGGAATTGTTGGGTACGCAGATGACAGTACTGTCACCGAGAAATATCTGTCCGGCGCAGGAGCCAGTGGTGATGAAATCCAAAGATTGAGAAAGGCTATGATTGAGCGTACGAGCCTGACGTTAAGTAACGTCTCCCAGTGGGGCGATGACAATCTCGTCAGCTTCAATGCTTCAAAAACGCAGGCGTGTCTTTCTCCGCAAAAGGAGTCCTTTCACCTTTTCTCCTACTTTTCGGGGTACATCTGTTCCAGTGACCAACACTCTTCAACTCCTTGGCATGGAGCTTTCCTCTGACCTCAACTTCGGCACCACCATCGAGTCCAAGGCTCAAATTGCAGCTAGAAAGTTGGGCGTCCTGAATAAAGTCAAGCGGTACTTCACGCCTGAACAGCTTCTAACTCTTTATAAAGCTCAAGTCCGATCTTGCATGGAGTACTGCTGTCACCTTTGGGATGGCTCGGCTAAATACCAACTTGCTGCACTGGATTCGGTGGAACGCAGAGCCAAGAGATTAATAGGTGATAAAAAACTGGTGGCGACCAAGCTTCACAGCCTGGCTCACCGCCGCAAGGTTGCTTGCCTATCGGTCTTCTACAGATTGTACTTCAGTGTGAGCTGCATGAGCTCATACCACCGTCTCCTTTCTTCCATCGGACATCCAGACGCACGGCCGGCTACCATCCGTTCTTAGTTGATATACCCACATTACGCACTAAGCGCTTCAAATCATCTTTCATTATGCGCACGGCTAAAGAATGGAATTCCCTGCCTGCGTCTGTATTTCCGAGTGCATATAACCTGAATCTCTTTAAGTCTAGAGTGAATAGGCATCTTCTGGGCAAGCTCGCTCCACCGTAGATCCCATCTCTGCTCTAGGGTAAGATTGGGGTCAAGAGTAAGCCCATCTTAGATAAAAAAAAAAAAAAAAAAAAATGTGGCTATTGTTGATGGTTATGTTATGTTACCGTGTGATGCCGGCTTAGAATGTCATCACCCCATATCTTTCCCGTGGGTGTCGTAAGAGGCGACTAAGGGATAAATTCATCCAGGGGTTCAAGCATTGCAACATCTTACATTGCGCTCACCAACCCGCCTACCAAGCGTGGTGAGTATGGCACATATCCCCCTACTATAAGAGGGAGGCCCATGTTCAGTGTAGTCGACTTTATTGTGGCTGTTATAGTAATGTTATGTTAGTAACAAGAGTGAAAGGTGAAAATAACAGATGAGCCAGTGGTTTCGATTCATTGTTGCTGTGCTGATGCCCGAAAACGAGCATAACTAACTACATACAAAGTATGTTTTTCATTTAATAATTACGTGTTGTCAATTACAAGAGAAATGTTGGTGTTAGCCTTTTTCCTACCATGCAAGGGATAATAGTGATACGTGTTTGAACGTAACGTGTATTGTATTTAGGTAAATTATCACATAATTTACTGAGGTTTTGTTGTTTGTTTAAGTAGTTCTAACGTCTTAACGTTATATTGCAGCAAGTTTGTTTTAACCGCCGTATTATAAATACATTACGTCTTACCATTAGGTACGGTTTACATGGCAGCGGGTCATCGATAAGGCGATGTAAACTGATAATGACACATAAAGAAAAAAAACTTTAAGTGTATATCTGCGTAGGTAGTCGTTTTTCTTCTTCGTTTTTTTAATACTAAAAGTTAATTTGATAGCAGCTGTTTTTGGCCAAATTGGCTATAGATTTGGTGCAAACTTAAATATAACATCAATTAATCAAAATTCAGACGTTATGCTCATAATAACTAGAAAAACAAAAAAAGAACTATACACCAGCGTAATAATATTACGCTGGTGTATAAGGTACCCCTGGTTAAAACAGACATATTATGTCTGGATCAGCTTCTGGATCGAAAGTTTAGATGTGGTATACGACTACACGACTCCGGCTTCCCGAGCTTCTTCCAGTAGAATCTTACAGCTTACTACCTGTGTTCCTGTCCCAAACTCATCACATTCCTTTCCACTCCTGTTCCTACTTTCCCTTCTCTCCTAGATCTAACAAAAGCAGCTCGCTCCTGCAAAATCTGTTTCGGCGAAAAAGGTTACCCAATGCAGATAGTGCAAATGGGCTTGGTGGACTCGGCGACTCAGCAAGGCCAATTGGACAACCTAGGGCGAAGGTAGAGGGCGCTTGCAGTAACTGTCGGCCAGACACTGCATCCGACCTCTTCGTCAGTCGCAGCGGTTCTCCGTTCCACTGAATCGAGGAGGAGGACGACTAAGTGCCTGCACTTGCGTTTGCGCAAACGTTTGTGCACCTTAATATATCCTGTGCAACTGACGTAATGGACTACGATGTAGGATACAAAAGCACCAACAGGCGAATCAGTGTCGACTTGATTAATAGTAGAAGTGGTCACCATGGCCAAAATCGGTCGGAGAGATAATCATTTGGGAACGTGTACCTAAGTGTCTAAAAAGGTGTCAGTCTAACAATGCTAAGATTGTATAGAAATAATCGGTTACAAGTAAACCATTAAATTATAGCAAGCTTAACAAAATTAGCTAAAATGATGAGGTTAATTCGTTCCTTTGAGTGCTACAAGTAGCATGGATGTAAAACTTTCGAAAGAATCAGGCTAGGTATATTTTCCTGCCCTCTAACCAAAAACGAGATGTAAGTCCCGGCTACGTAAACCCTTAGCGCAATAGAGCAGTCGCACAATCAACATCCTGGTAAATATAAGCTAGCAAAGAACATGATCAACACGATTACCAAGTCATCGCAAGCGCCGCACTGAGTCTCGGGCTTCCAAGATTGTGTCAAAGATCTTTTAGTCCTTGGGATACTCATATTCATACTCATATACTTATTTATTTGCCTTCAAATGGTACCATAATATCTTTAAGTTTCACATTTGTAGGCACAGCAAATGCCAATAAGTGGAGCTGATTACCTGTCTGCGAGCACCGCAGGCATCCCACCCTAAGGAAGAAGAAAAAGACCTATTCTTAGTTCGCGCACCCGACGAAATTTGACTCAGCCCTAGCCACACATTTAACTTGTGGCTGATTTCAAAATCACTGATTAACAGTGTAACAACATGTAGATATAATTTAACTAACACAAAGCCTCTAATACCTTGCGTACGAAGTCGCGGGCACCAGCAAGTAGCCAATAAATACACTTGCATTGTGACACTAACTTTGCAGGTCAAGATTTTATAGTTGATTTAGGAATAGTACTGAAATCTTTCTGAGTGACTTCACTCAGAACTTGCTGTTATTTATTACACTTATCAATTTATTTTGGATAAATTATTCATGCCTGCTTATGATAATTTTTGTACAATTTAAATTAATTCTGAATAATTAATTACTCATGCCTGCTTGTGATAATAATATGTGATGAATATTAAGTACACTTGTAATTTTATTTTACCTCTGACTGACTGAGCTAGCTGATGATATTACTAGATGATCAATTACCTGTGAGGCCTTACACCAGGGTGCATAGAACATGACAAAATGCTGTCCTTTAGACACAAACTTCTCAATGTTCTGATCATTGAGGTACGCTATGCCACTGTAGATCTTCACTTCTGTGGAATCTTTCTCTGTATCAGGTCCCTGAAAAACATAATGCAGGAAATATTATAATAAACATATAAATATAGAAGAAAAGTATAACAAGGTCTTATTTTAATGAAGAATATCTCTATCAGACAACTTTTGAGCAGGCAACATTCAGACAGATGAAAACATCTCTTGTTAAAGAAGACAGAACACACTAGACTTGCCTAGATTTTTAATTTTACTAGTCTTTATCCTTGTACATCCAAGTTATTTTAACATTAAATATTCTGCCTTATTTATAAGAATATTGGGTGTAACAAGGTTAAAGTAAATTATCATTACAGATACTGATGTTGTGTTTCTCCTATTTCTATATTTTTTAAAGAGTTATTTTTAGTTAGGTATATAATTTTACTTTACAAACCTCTGTTCTCATAGTGAAAACCTCACTCAGAAACAGTGTGAGAGAGGGCATATCTCTCGTACCCTTGTACTCCACAGGGAAAAATGTGTTCTTGTGGAAATATAACAATGTTGGATAACCTGAAAATTAAATGATTATTTTAATAATAGCCACAAGTAAGTAGGATGGTGAAGATAGAAACTGTGGAAATCTTTGTGGGATGCTTACACTGAAGAAGCAACTATATTATTAAACAACAAAAAAATAGATTATATTATATTTCTTTTTGCCAAGAGATGCATGCTAAGAATAACACTACCCCAAATTCTACCTGTGGGTGTCATAATAAGCAACTAGGGGATAATCATTCAGGGAATGGGTAGCAGCATTCCCTGTAAATCAACACCTTGCACTGCGCTTGCCAATCCAATACCCTCCGATAGGGGGAGTCCGATGTCCAGCAGTGGACTGTTGTGGCTGGTATTGTGGTTACGGTCTATTTATTTTTAATGCAATTCTTTTTTTTAGGTAGAATATTTTTTTATTCTTATTATAATAGCCACATGATTACTAATTAATTTTTTTGATGAATAAAACAAGAAACAAACCTGTTATGTCGTTTTCGTTACAAAGTTTGGCATGCTGGGTACAGTCCACTTGAGCTATTGCAAATTTCGAATCTTTGGTATTCACCAGCTCCGCAAGCTCCATCCAGATGGGGTGGAACTCTGTACAGTGATGACACCTGCATCACAAATCATCAAATTAATATTTAGTTATCTCCTACAGCACTATCAGAGCCAAGATATTTATAGTGAACTATAGATACCCACCAAGGCGCATAGAACATGACAAAGTTCCCGTCCATTTCCTCAATTTGTTGCTTGAAGTTTCCAGAATTATATTCGTACACTGCACTTTCCTCAGGAGCAACAAAACTAGGTAAAAATAGTAAGAATACCGCGATAAGCGGCGTATATTTTCCGTGCCTCATTGT